>JAMPIV010009147.1:0-285000 GCA_024509875.1 Oreohelix idahoensis | reverse complement strand
ATAGCGTTAACACGCATAATAATAGTTCTTTTAAAACGTTAGTGATTCACAAGTCACCTTAGCGGGTTAAGATCATTGGTTAACAGCTTGAGAACCACTATCTCTCTTTCCCTCCAGTTATCGGTACTTATAGTTATTTAAACTCTAGCTGAGATTATCTAAAAATTCTCAGTAGTATGTCATTGTAGCGAAATAGTTTTTGTTTAGAGGGAGAAAGTGTAAGTATGACAGACTTGATGGAAGAATAAAAGATAATCTTTAGAGGAAACTCTTCCAGACTGCAGGTTGAATGCACAGTCTCTCCTCGGGAATTAGTCCACTCAAAAAAACTTTCTAAGAGAATTCTGGTGAAACTAAACAGGATATTCTCTAGGCGATAAATTCTTTATCCGATATCCTACAAAGGACTATGTATAGTACATATAGATGGATAAGAGCTTTGGTGCCCAGCACCATTAAAAAATATCCTGACTCAATAGTGTTTATTAATTTTGGCGCTGCCCCCAGGGTCCAGATTTTTTTTACTAAAACTATACAACCCAATTAAATATTACAAAGAAAATAACAACAGCCTCTGTTATGTAAAGTTTACAAAAAATGAAGATAGAATCTCACATATATTCAAATGTACAACTATATGATATGTTCCCTAATCTATGAACGGTTCTGAACCATGTCAGAATTAATTTGTCATCATAGGACAATGGGAATATTCTGCAGTGGTTCTGCTGGCATGTTCAGATACTCATCTCAGATGCTGAATTTATGTAGTCTCGTTGCCAGGGGGTCAATATGTCACAGCACTCCAGGTCCAGCAAGTTCTTTTTAGGGTTTCAGAGGATGGCAAGTTGCTTCTTCTCCGTCTTGACACAGGGCTCATCACCAACTGGGATGGAGTATGTCTGCCCTTGAGAACACTGCTTATGGTTTTGTCTTCTGGTATGACAACCTGGTAAGATCGCTCAGCTAAGATCCATTGCTGTTTAAAATGAGCGGGCCCCTCTGTATTTCTTGGGAGCAACCATTTTGTCCCGGTCAGTCTGCCGGCTAGCGAGAGAATGCCAGAATCCCCTTTGAGAATCGCGCCCAATTCCTCCAGGTTTCTGTTTGGGGGCTTTAATTTGCATACGTGAGGGGTGGGGCGCCTGACCTATTTTTGACATTACGTTCCATCCCCCCAAACACACACACACACAAACTGGCCGGTACGTGGCATCTTGATACCAGGCGATTCTCCATGGTGGTTGCCGAGGTCAAAGGTCAAAAGACAATATACCGCGCTGCCTATCCATTGGCTAAACTGTAATTATTCAGGGCGCGGTTTAAAAGTTCACAGGGGTTTGCTGGTAACCTAGATTTAAGAAAAAGGAATTTCAGAAGAAAATGGGAGATCTCTTGATGTGTTTTGACGAGTGGTAGATATTCTAGAGAATTTAGAGGAAAGGAATGTTTTGGTATGAGAAAAGATTGACAGAGAGAAAAGAAGGCGAACACACTTCGTGACATAGGCCCCCTTTTAAAAGTTATGCCTACGGCTAACTTAAGTTGAGCCGACTATTCTCTTCTGTCTGCCAATACTTTCCTGTTTCATATCTCTTGTTAATTCAATCCCATTGTTTCCTCTTTTCCCTCTGTCGAACGGTATGACTGTAATCAACACATCTCTATCCGTTTCCTCATTGTCAAGGAGTTGAGGTACGTTAAGCAATCCTGCTCGTATGATCTTCCCTCTCTTATGTTCCTCCTTGTGGACCCTACATTGTAGCTTGCATCCTGGCAAAGAGCTTGCATTAAAGCCTACACTCCGCTTGCAATGCGGTCTATAGCAAATAGTTTTGCATGATGAGGTTTCCAACCTCATACACAAACTTATTTTAGTCATATTACTTGACCTGCCTAAGGACACATACCTATCTCCCCAGGTATGACAGCGTGTATGTTCCTCTATCGCTGTTTCTCCAGTGACAGAGAAAGATAATTCTACCATTTGTTCCTGCCCACCAGGTACCAAGGAAATTTCAACCCGCTTCACTTTCTGATCCCAGAGAGTAGGTGAGGTTATTGGAACTGACTGAAGACTAAGTGCTTGAGGCTCATGTTCCTCTTTAGCCGTTTCTCCCGTGTTAACGGAAGATATTCCTGAAACATGTTTCATCCCACCAGGTACCAAGGAAATTTGGACCCGCTTCACTTTCTGATCCCAGAGAGTGGTTGAGGTTATCGGAACTGAGTGAAGTCTCAGTGTTTGAGGGTCCTGTTCCTCTACAGCTGCTTCTCCCATGTTAAAGGAAGATATTTCTGAAACATGTTTCATCCCACCAGGTACCAAGAAACACTGGCCCGGCTTCACTTTCTGCATGCAGATAGTGGGTGAGACTATCAAAACTTGTTCAGAATTAAGTGCACTCGGGTGGTCAATCCCTTTGCACTCTTCCAACTTTTCAGTGAAAATATTGGAAGATGAGTTAGGCATTGGAGTCTCCATAGCCTGTTCAGTCACGCCGTCTCTGGATAGTGCTGAGTCTTCTAAGATGATATATTTCCCTCCTTGAGGTATGGGGTAAATTCGTTCATCTAATATTGCGGCCTTTACTTTGCCGTTTACAAAGTTTGACCTAACTTCTACACAAGCTAAAGGCAACATCATCCTTCTGTTGTTTATCATGGGTGCTGTTACCTCAACATCCTCTTCAGTGACTTGATCAGGGTCAACGACAGAGGCTGAGACAAGGGCATCACACCCAAGACCTTGATAATACAAACAAGTGATTTCTTCTCCATTTACTGTGGCAGTCTCCACATTTTGAGAATCCCTGTATCCACTCCGGGCCTTCATCAAGTTCCCATCCATGGTAGGGACCTTAGCTTTGTATGAAGTATTTGGGATTGGGTCTCGGCGCCTACAGTCTAACTGATGTAGGGTGGCCGACAGGTGATGTTCAAGAACATCCCTTCCCTTCCCATAGGTTTGCGTACTCCTTTTCCGTTGAGTGATCCTATTTGATTGAACTATCCTATTTACTTGAGCGATCCTATTTACCAGGTTGTTGGTGCGGTTGTTTTTGGTATGCCTGTTGTGAGTTTTTGCTGAGTATGCGGAAGGTCTCTTCAGATTATCAGCAGCGATGTGCTTAATCTTGTTTTCAGAATAGTCTAGATGTCTCTGTTTAGATATCCTAGCCTCTGCTCTGTCTGAGCCTGAATTCTGAGACATAGACTTGGCTTCATGTGGTGCAGTTATATTTACCGCTGAGGGTGGTGATGCAAAGGAGTGGCATGATGAGTATTCCTAGATTCAAGTTTATCCCTGGATTCCATTTTTGTAGGTTGAATCTGAGTTTCCATTTCTTGCAGTTCTTCCTTACACTGGAGGGATTTTTCTTGTCTTTGTCTCTCATGTTCCACATTCTCTTCCTTGCATTTTGCTCTCCATTCGTTCTGTTGCCCCATTATGCTCATGAAACATTCTACCTGTTCCGAGACATAATTTTTATGCAAACTTCCCGAGAAGCCACATAATTTTCCAATCTTATATGATTGCACTGTCAATTTCTTCAGTCCTTCTATCTCATCCATTTTAACAGCAGTGGTTTGGCTGAGCGAGTATGAGATCTCTAACTCACTATCAAATAAATACAGTCCTAAATACTTTCTATAGCCGTAACTAAACTAAAGTATTTTAACAACCTATGTTATTTAAAACCAGCATACATAAAATATAACTTAAATATTAGTTAACAACATGTAACTAATAACCAGCAGTACCACCAAGAATAGTTTTCATAACATAACTTAAAATCTGTTTTTCTTGTAAACATTTATGTGTAATTTAGTCTAGGGTAATTTATATGTCCCCTCTTTAATCTAATCCTAGCCTTGGACACAATAAGTGACAAGTACCTACAGCAGTACTGGTCTAGGAAAGATAAGAGTTTTCATATCTCAGACAAGTGTCTAAATATGAAAAAAGTAAATCCCGGACACGAGCGTCCCAGTGTAGAGAAATGGTTTTTGTTTAGAGGGAGAAAGTGTAAGTATGACAGACTTGATGGAAGAATAAAAGATAATCTTTAGAGGAAACTCTTCCAGACTGCAGGTTGAATGCACAGTCTCTCCTCGGGAATTAGTCCACTCAAAAAAACTTTAACAGTAATTCTTATATCACGCGAATGTCAAAATATCAAATTCTGTAAGACTAACATACCACTGCTACACACGAGATTCTATTAGTGAATTCAATCTGTTTGTTGACATAGATTTCGCCTCCCAGGCTATTTAAATGATCCTAAACTACGCCACCCAGGCTATAAACGCGAATACGTAGGTGTTAGCTCCTTCTAGACTGAAAACCACCACTGATACAAAAAGGTTAACTGATACTAAACGTTATTTTGCCACCACTGATAATTACTCATTTAATAGTTTAATGGCTATTTATGGTCATGCGTGATCACTGTCACGACTACTGTTTTCCTACCGTGTTAAATGTTGCAGTGAGTGTGCGTGGGTACATTCACACGCCACAGATACACACATCAGAGGCATGGAATGGTGTAACGGCAGGTGATAGTTAATAACGTTTATTACACCACAACACGTTACGTTAACACGGAATACACAGTCATAATCAAAGTACAAGTCATAGCAATACAATAATACCGAACTCCAGTCACATCTCCACTTCTCATAATCATTAGCGCTCTACAACATCAACACTAGATCTTCTCAGCAACGGTCATCCTCGCCGTGCTGACAACATGAATAATAATGGCCTCCTTAAATATGCTTCATCAAAGACGCTCTCAACCTTGGCGCTTTAATATAACTGTTGATCCTCTCAGCAACGGTCATCCTCGCCGTGCTGACAATAATAAATGCCTCAAATATACCTCATCAAAGACGCTCTCAACCTTGGCGCTTTAATGTAGATGTGGATCCTCTCAATAATAACAACGGCCTCTCAAATGTGCCTCATCAAAGACGCTCTCAACCTTGGCGCTTTAATGTAGATGTGGATCCTCTCAATAATAGCGATGGCCTCTCAAATATACCTCATCAAAGACGCTCTCAACCTTGGCGCTTTAATATAGATGTGGATCCTCTCAATAATAACGATGGCCTCTCAAATATACCTCATCAAAGACGCTCTCAACCTTGGCGCTTTAATATAAATGTGGATCCTCTCAATAATAACGATGGCCTCTTAAATATGCCTCATCAAAGACGCTCTCAACCTTGGCGCTTTAATATAAATGTGGATCCTCTCAATAATAACGATGGCCTCTCAAATATGCCTCATCAAAGACGATATAGAGCCGGTTAGCAAACGGACATCATCCTCGCCGTGCTAACTACATCAATGGTGAATACTTTCGGCAATTTCTCGCAAGACTGCACTCCCTGGCAATCTGCAGTAATCTCGCCTTCACTCATCTTGACATTTATATATTCAAACATAAGTCCTGGATCCTTACCTCTTCAAAAATACTCACAAACACAATTCTCCAATAAACTCAGGAATTATAGGCCTACACAAAAAAGGCCTCTATAACTTTTGCACTGCGCAGGCATACTCAGAACACACACTGTAGGACCGACCTCTCCCGTCGGTACCCAAAAACAGACTGCCCTTCGTTCACACACTAGACCCGCCAAAAACCACACGAGACTCGGCTGTTCAAAAACACCGTTCTCGCACTACTTGCACGGGCTAGCCACAAATAGCTAAACGCCCGTAGCTCAAAACAGTTCATAGTTCATACCTCTACACAATAGAACTGACCGGCGTTCACACGCTTTGTAACTTCTCGATCACACGAGGAAATTCCCCTAATACTATTTTAACTTAACATCAGCTTAACCAAGCAACGTAACCCGTAATCGAATCTATTCGCTTAACATTTTCAAGATCACCTCCCCTTGCTAATATTTACTCTGTATCAGTTGCCACACCGCCCGGGAAAAAAAAATGATTTATCATTTTTTTTGAAAATTTAAGTGTCAAAAATTTAGAAGTAAATGAAATTATATTATATGGCTACGAAAAAATGTATCTATAACAAATGAAAATAGTACATCCACCCGAAATATCAGCAATAAATGTAATATTACAACTAAAACATCAAACATAATCAATCAAATATCCCAATGAATGTTACCGATGTAAATTACAACAAAAGCATCACTCATAATACAAACATACCAAAATTAATCTTAATACAACACCAAGCTAAGTACATTTAGTACAAGTAACAACCAATAGAAAGTGAAAGAACAAGATCAAGCAACAGAAGAATGATATGTAGTAAAGGAAAGTAAGAAATCGGAAAATGAGAAACAATCAACAATACCACATAATAATCAATAAGTAAAACGATTTCATGAAAAATAAATACAAATTTACCAAAATACTAGTTACATTATATTAAGTGATATAATTCACTCAAGAATACAATGAATGAAAGTATAAGTATAGAAAGAAGAAGAAGTATACAAGTAGAATGAAGAGAAATGAAAACGTGGCTGATGCGTGATGCCATATGATGATGGATGGTATCCGCATGTCTGGTTTTGTGTGGTGTGCAGATGTGTTCAGTCAAAACAATGTTCATACAAAAATAACAGGGCAATCCACATAGGACGTCAGTAAACTCACGACGTATAAAGTCAATGATTCTTGTAACAGCCGTTGACGTTTTTCTTCATTATTTATTGTGGACGCCACAGTGACAAAGTGGTTACGCGAATATGTAGGCACACCAAACAGTCATTATCACAGCAACATTCAATACAGCAATAGACGGTAGACAGCATTACAATGATGAGTCAGATGCATGTTATATTTCATAGTGCTGTAAATGTAGTCAGGTGGAAAACTCCATCCTTTTCTATAACAGCCAGGAGATAACCAGATGTATGAGATCAGTTCACTCTCCTTAGTCTGACTTCAGCAAGACCGACACGTCTGCCGAAGTATAAATAATGTCCTCAAAAATATCCTCTAGATAATAAAGGTTTTCCAAACCTAGTTCATTTAACAAAGTAGCAAGTAATGGTCCTTGGTACATGCATCAACCGATGCAGTACAATGCAGCGACATGTGAGCTGGGAAAAAACATCTCGTGACGACGACTTTCGAAGACAGGCTATGAATCGAAATCGCTCACGACCCAAAATCGATAGAGTTAATGAAAAAAAGTCAATTTACCTTGCTTTCAAGAAATACAGAAATATCACGCCTCCCGGCATGTGCAAATACACTAGAGGTATTATCCCGAATAAACGAAATATCCATAAGAGGACTACACATCCCTGACAGAACAAAAAATAGCGGAGATCCCCTCTTCAACGAGGCATCTCTTTCGCCATTCCAAATCGCTCACTCCACTAGTGGTGGGCGGAAACCGATCGACCAAAAAGCAAGACAAGTCATGCGCAGTCCAGCGCAAAATGACCACAGCTCAAAACTTAACTGCATTCGATACCAACGCGAGAAGACAAATGCTTACCGAGAAAAGTGACTATAAATTTCAAGCAGTTGTTGCCCTTGCGTTATAAAATAGATATTGTAAAAAACGATGTTGCGAGAATTTATCACGCAACATATCACCACCTCCTCCCGATAAAAAAAAAAATGTGGAACATATTTTTTTTTTAAATATCAAAGAGCATGCGATAAGCGGCTCAAAACGCACGAATTATGCGCTGATAATTAATTAAATTGCCTAACATGAGGCTAATTATAGAGTGTCTGGTGAGGATATACCTCAACAGAAAAATAAATATGTCTCAAAAAATATTCACATCGGGGAGGTGTCACCAACACACATCACGTTAGCATGTAAACACAATATACGTATGCAAGTTACCATAATCATCATTAAACAGCATACTCTAATATTGTCTTTAAAAATGGATGTACAAATCTAATAGGAAAATTTAAATAGTAAAGTCTTTGACATGTAATGACATAAGTACATAGTAAAGTTAAACTACATGACGATCCAGGACATATGCTCTGGTATTCCGAGGGTAAGTACACAATCTAGAACTCGTCATGCTTGATACTAGTAAGGTAAGTCCTCAGCTCAACAATGACATTCTGAGAAAGTACAAGCAATATAATGCTAATTAATAACTAATATGCTTCATAAGGTACAATACATTATTAATAATTGTGGCTGTTTAGTAAACTAACGGCCCTTATATTAACTACTCAGTCCTCCTCTATCATCTTAAAAAACGAACAGAAGAAGATGACAACAAAGCACGATAGTGTGTACATATAGAGTAAGTACAGATGTGCTAATCTATTGTAGAAATATAGGTGTGTTATGACTCTGTAATATATGGAAATATAGGACAGAAGTATTAGTTGGAGTCATGTGGGCATCTAGACAAAATGTCAGCCATCACATTATCCGCACCACGGATAGCTCGTACCGTGAAGTGAAAAGGTTGAAGAGCTATAGCATATCGAGTGGATCTCGAACTCTTCAAATTCTTAGTCTGAATAGCTGTAAGAGCTTTCTGATCAGTCTCTAGAATGAAATGTGCGCCCAGGAGGAATCTTTGTAGCTTTAGAATTGACCAAACCATCGCTAACAACTCACGGTCTAAAACCGAGTAGTTCCTCTCTGCCGCATTTAGTTTTCTAGAAATGTACATAACAGGATGCAGAGTATTTGCATATTCTTGCATCAGTGCTGCTCCAATCCCAGTGGATGAAGCATCACTCCGAAGAACAAAAGTCCTATCAAGAGTAGGTAATCTTAAGATGGGAGGAGAAGAAAATATATTCTTGATTTGGTCTAGTGAAGATTGGCATTCTTCAGACCAACGGACCAGATTAGGCGAACCTTTCTTCAACAATGTTGATAGAGGTGCCATGATCGAAGATAAATTTGGAATAAATCTCCCATAAAATTGAATTAAACCTAAGAGACTCCTAACTTGTTTCTTCGTTTTAGGAACAGAGATGTTCAGTATTTTGGAAGTATTGTGGTCTTCTGTCTTCAAGAGACCATGACCAACACGATGACCCAGGAAAGAGATTTCACCAAAACCAACAAAAGCTTTAGAAGGTTTCGCTGTCAAATTATTCTCACGTAGAGTGGACAGTAAGTCATATAACCCTAAATAGTGATCTTCCCAGGTATCACTGAAGAGACAGATGTCATCTAAGTATGCGATGACATCCGAACGATGTGACAGAATTCGACGCATCATGCGAACGAAAGTGGCAGGGGCGTTCATGAGACCAAAAGGCATAACATTCCATTGAAATAGACCCCTAGGTGTAGAAAAAGCAGTAAGAGGTTTGGCATGCTCTGCTAAAGGCACTTGCCAATAACCTTTAGACAAGTCAAGTTTAGTGAAGAATCTAGAATTAGAAAGTCTAATCAGTAGATCTTCTAACAAAGGCATCGGTTCAGCGTCGAACTTTGTGACCTGATTCAATTTGCGATAATCAACGCAAATTCGTATGTTCTTATCCTTCTTCCGGACAATAACCATGGAAGAAGAATATGGTGAAGTCGATGGTTCAATTATATTTAATTGAATCATTTCATCCAATTCCTTTTCCACTTGCGACTGAAAGTGTATAGGAATAGGATACGGCCTAACCCTAATTGGATTATTGTCGGTAAGAATTATGTCATGTTCTATGACATCTGTGTGTCCAGGAATGTCAGTGAGAACATCCTGAAATGTTTGTAACATCGACGAGACTTGTCGATGTTCGTCACCAGAAAGATTAGGAGAAACAGAAACGTTTTTCCAAGATTCCGTGGAATGTAATGGAACCACTGGAAGGGGAAGATTGACATCTGAGAAGGTAGATTCCTCATCCTGTATGACAGACAGGGATGAATAATGACCGTGAGGTGCAGGAGCATCATCCGTTGCCTGGAAAATAGGCAGCAAATAGTCCGGACGTTCGTGAAATTCCGAAAGCATGTTTATGTGGAAAGTTTTATGCTTTCCATCAATATCGACCACATAGTCAACATCGGAAATCCGAGAGACTATTGCATACGGACCTTTCCATGCAATAAGAAGTCTATTTTCCCTACTGGGGAGTAGGACGAATGCTTTGTCACCTGGACAAAGTTGTCGTAGACATCTATTCTTGTTAGCAAACTGTCTTGCCTTCTCTTTAGCAATTTCTGATGAAGCAGTTGCTAGCTTACATGCCTCAATGATCTTTTGTCTAAGAGCAATGACATACTCATATGAGGATTGAGTTTCATCGCTAATATCATCGGCAGTGATGAGATCGTGTAATAAAGACATAGGGCCGCGTGGACGCGCGCCAAAGACAAGTTCGAAGGGAGAAAATCCTGTGTGTTCATTAGGGACTTCTCTATAGGCAAAGAGAGCCGCGGGTAAAACCCTGTCCCAATCTTGAGGATGATCTTCAGTTATCTTACCAAGCAAAGTCTTGAGCGTTCTATTCAGACGCTCAACTAACCCATTAGACATAGGATGGTAGATACTACTGAGAGATCGTTCAATATGTAAGGTAGACATTACCTGTGACATAGTGTCAGATATGAGTTGAGTGCCATGGTCTGACAATATTTCTCTGGGGAACCCCAAGCGAGAAAATATCAACCAAAGAGCATCTGCGATATCTGTAGTAGATATGCTCTTAAGAGGAATAGCCTCTGGCCAACGTGTGCACATATCGACACATGTAAGGATAAACTGATGTCCTCTGGCCGACCTGACCTTAAAAGGGCCAATAATATCTATGGCCATTTTCTGAAACGGCCGAATAGGAATGTCAGCAGCCTGGATAGGCGCAGCATGTCGTGGTCCTCTAGATTTGACCTCCTGACATACCTTGCATGATCGGCAGTAAATACGAATGTCCTTATTGACAAAAGGCCAAAAGAAAGCCGCAAGGACTCTCGACTTCGTACGGGCAAAACCCATATGTCCAGCACATTGCGAGTCATGAGCATGTTGCAATATTTGCACTCTCATGCTCTTGGGAACAAGAATTTGCGAATGTGCCGACGTAGTCGAATCTTGTACCATACGTACAAGTACGCCGTTTCTCATTGCAATCCAAGATTTTCTATTTGTATCCTGATTCGGATCACCTTTCTTCGCAAGAACGAAGAATTTTTTTAAAGAAGGATCTTCTTCTTGCAATTTTATGAAAGAGTCACGAGTGATTACTAAGTGACTATCTTGGCTATCAACTTCATTATCACTATTCAGTGAAGTTTCGGGTGTTTGTAGAGCTTGTGCTCTTGTAACTACTGCATTTGTAGCTTGCATGTTATTATCTTCCCAAGCAGCAATCTGCTGTGGGGTACACTCCCTAACTCCGTGAATACGACCAATAATAAGGTCCGCAATAGGATTAGGTAAGAGACAAGCATGCACATCTCCAGTAAAGAAAGGAGTGGCAATGCGAATTACAGCAGTAGGATATTTTTCTAGAGTGCCGCCAAATGTGACACATTTAATAACCCTTCCTGTAGCACAAGATGGATCTACAAGCGATTGTCTAACACCAATAGTGGTGCATCCGGAATCGAAAAGTAGTGAGACCGGAGTATCATTAACAAGACCCTTATGTAGAATTAAAGAACCCCTCCCGTCATGCGCAACAGCAGCAGGAAGAGCGGGAAGTGGGTGACCACAACTCAAAGTAGTTATGGTACCCGGTTCGAATAAAGTACTGCATTGGGGGCATTTGTTTGCTCTCTCAAAGTCAAAAGCAGAACCAGTGACAGCGTCAAAGTTTTTACTATCAACAACATGATTACAGGCTCCCTCAGTTTCCTGTTGTACAGCATTAGCCTGCTGATATCTCTTTTTTTTGTGTTGAGATCTACCCCGACTGTTATTACCTCTGAAGTTATCAGAGTTATTATTATCTCTGCAGTTATTATTGTCTCTATTGTAATTGTTATCCTGGTTCGAATTCCAGTTTCCACGATTACTATCATGTTCACATTGATGCGAACATCTATTTGTTTGGTTCTGAGGTCTTCGGCAGGAATAACCTCTATTACCATATCCTCTTTTGAAATGCTTATAATTATTAGGGTGATAGTAACGAGTACTATCAGGTTGTCTCCAATTCTTCGAAGAAGAATCACTATGAAATTGGTTTCCATGATTTTGACAGAAATTACCGCTACTCTTTCTATCAAAATTTTGTTGGAATCTACGAGCAAAGTTTTGGCCATACGGAGCTGCCGAAGCAACTGGTAAACCTTCTTTCACCTTAGAGTTACCCATGGTTATGTGTGGGTGCGCAGTTACGTACTGGCAACAGAAATCTTCCATTTCTTTTATTGTTTTAGGTTTACGTTCATGAAGGAAAGCAAGGAAAGACTCATTGACAGACGACATGACTTTGTCTCTAAGTATTAAGTCCATAAGTCCTTCATAAGTTTTTTCCGTCTTAGATAGTTCAACCCATCGTGAGAAAGTAATGCGTATTCTTGCAATAAACTCGGAGAATTCAACTCCATTTTCAGGTAACATGTTTTTAAATTGTAGACGATAGCCGTCTTCGTTAAGCTGATATTTCTTTAACAAAGCGGCCCTGACAACCTCATAATTGTTCTTGTCAGGTTCATCCACCATATTTAATATACTTAGAGCTTTACCTGTCAGTATCCCTGATAACTGATAAACATATTTTGCTTTGTCTATGTTATGAGCTGTACATGCTTGTTCAAATCTGTCCAGATAGAACATTATGTCATCACTGGAAGGACTAAATGTTGGTAACTTAATCTTAAAAGTATCATTATTAGCCTTCCCAGAAGATGAACCCTTGTTTGAATCATTACCATTACTCATGCTCGTCAATTTCAATTTCTCCAACTCTAAAGCTAAGAGTTTTTCTTCATGTTCCATTTTTGCTTTCCTCTCATCAGCCTCTCTTTGTAACTTCCTTTCTTCAGCTTGAGCCTGCATTTGAAGTCTTTTTTTTTAGCTTCTTTTTCAAGTCTTTTATTTTCAGCTTCTTTTTCAAGTCTTTTATTCTCAGCTTCTTTTTCAAGTCTTTTATTCTCAGCCTCTAGCTGTAGCTGGAGTTTTCTCTCCTCAGCTTCTGATTCCCTTTTTTGTTTTTCCATTTCCATTTGGAATCTCTTTTCATCCACCTGCATCTGCAATTTCTTTTGTTCAGCTTCCATCTGCAGTTTCTTTTGTTCAGCTTCCATTGCTTTATCATATCGAGCAGTTGCAAATTCTTCTAACTTATCACCAGTCTTCCCAAGCAATTTACCCTGCTCAATAAAGTGCTCAAATGTAGACATGATGAGTAATATATAAGTCCAAAACCTGAAATAATTAACTAATTTATTTCAAACCTAAGTGTAACAAGTCTTAATTAAGCACTTGTATATTCACATCACCTTATATTATCCCAGTCTCTGTGGGAAACAAGTCTCCAATCAAAGAACTTGTATATGAAATATCAACAATCAATTCTTGATCATAAGTGCACTTCTCATTCAATAGTGCACGACACTATTCATCATTCATTTATCATCAGTGTAGTAGTAACAGTGCATTAGCATAGCCCATTAACTAATTACTATAACTGTAAACAATGACTATGTAAACACATGCAGAATGTAAACATTGAAAATGTAAACAATACAAACAATGTAAACAATAACAATGTAAACAATAACAAAGATCAGCAACAATACAAAAACGTTCGCAGAAATCAACTAAAAATAAAGCAGAAATTAATGACATATCACAAAAAATGTGACGATATCTGCGCTATAATTAAACAAAATACATGACACCACAGTGTATAAACAAAAATGTTGTATGAAACTAAATTATAGACAAGAGTAGGCTAACAAATACAAACAAATCAAAACAAAACTAAAGAATGTGAAATAATAACGAAAACAATATTAAAACATGTCATCACAGCTAACATAAATAGCAACAGAAGTCGCTTAGCAAATTCCAGTATCGGAAATTTGCAAACCCTACAGAAAACGCTCACAATAGACGACCTCTATGACGTGGCATAATCTAACGGAGACACCACCCAACCGAGAACCCGCTGAAATATAAACATATAAATATACAAATAACATATAAACATATAACATATAGAATGAGATGATACACAGAAGACTCAGCAGAAGTATAAGGGCACAGTTTACATACAAACAGGCCACTTAACTTATAGGCTTCCAATCGTAGAACAGCAGAAAAACGGATGTCAATCAACGTCCTAAAGAGCGAAGCTCCAACGATGATGGCACATCTGAACTGCTTCCACTGCTAACACGATGGTACAAGAGCTTCTGAAATACTGTGTGTTGAGTTGTTTCGGCACTTGACCTTCTAATCCAAAGTAAGTTGATGGAAATCGGTACTTGGCCTTCTTCAGAAAACAACCCGTTTCAACCGGCACTTGACCTTCTCAAAAAACGACAGCACTGGAACCTTGACAGCAGCAACTTGCTTGACTTGCGTAAAAGATAACAGCAGTCCGAGTTATCCGGCAACATGTAACAACGCCGGGTACTGTCAAATTCTTGTTTCCGTCAAAAAGTTGAAATTTTGACTTTTACCGGGCAACGCCGAGTACTTTGAAAATTTTGAAGATGTTGACTGTATTGAAGAATGTTAATTTCTTGAAGGATGATGATGAATTCTTGTTGAAAATGAAGTGGGTAAGGGACCCCGTGTTTGCTAGTACCAGAATCAAACCAGCTTATGGCCACCAAATGATGCGTGATGCCATATGATGATGGATGGTATCCGCATGTCTGGTTTTGTGTGGTGTGTAGATGTGTTCAGTCAAAACAATGTTCATACAAAAATAACAGGGCAATCCACATAGGACGTCAGTAAACTCACGACGTATAAAGTCAATGATTCTTGTAACAGCCGTTGACGTTTTTCTTCATTATTTATTGTGGACGCCACAGTGACAAAGTGGTTACGCGAATATGTAGGCACACCAAACAGTCATTATCACAGCAACATTCAATACAGCAATAGACGGTAGACAGCATTACAATGATGAGTCAGATGCATGTTATATTTCATAGTGCTGTAAATGTAGTCAGGTGGAAAACTCCATCCTTTTCTATAACAGCCAGGAGATAACCAGATGTATGAGATCAGTTCACTCTCCTTAGTCTGACTTCAGCAAGACCGACACGTCTGCCGAAGTATAAATAATGTCCTCAAAAATATCCTCTAGATAATAAAGGTTTTCCAAACCTAGTTCATTTAACAAAGTAGCAAGTAATGGTCCTTGGTACATGCATCAACCGATGCAGTACAATGCAGCGACATGTGAGCTGGGAAAAAACATCTCGTGACGACCACTTTCGAAGACAGGCTATGAATCGAAATCGCTCACGACCCAAAGTCGATAGAGTTAATGAAAAAAAGTCAATTTACCTTGCTTTCAAGAAATACAGAAATATCACGCCTCCCGGCATGTGCAAATACACTAGAGGTATTATCCCGAATAAACGAAATATCCATAAGAGGACTACACATCCCTGACAGAACAAAAAATAGCGGAGATCCCCTCTTCAACGAGGCATCTCTTTCGCCATTCCAAATCGCTCACTCCACTAGTGGTGGGCGGAAACCGATCGACCAAAAAGCAAGACAAGTCATGCGCAGTCCAGCGCAAAATGACCACAGCTCAAAACTTAACTGCATTCGATACCAACGCGAGAAGACAAATGCTTACCGAGAAAAGTGACTATAAATTTCAAGCAGTTGTTGCCCTTGCGTTATAAAATAGATATTGTAAAAAACGATGTTGCGAGAATTTATCACGCAACAGTGGCACGGAAATATAAACAAGATATGAACACATATCGAAAAGACAACAAAAGGATAGAATGACATGAAGGATAGTCAACAAAGACGAATGGAAAGCAAAGGTATGAACGCATAGAAAGTCAATAACAATACATACTAATAGATGTTTAGATTAGACAACATATTTCAAAATTAAATACAAACATGATTACAAGGCACAAAACAAAATGTCAAAGTATATCCATACTAACAGCACAAAATGAATAATTCATAACTAAACAAAGTCTAATAAGTAATTTAACTAAGTTACAAAAATTATACTTAATTGAAAATAAATTATAAACCTTACACAAACAAATAATAGCATTTGCGATAACTAAGTTTTGACCTAACGCACAATCAACCGCTAAATAATAAAAATACATCATAATATCAAATAAGACAAGTTTCCAAAGAAGTAATATCCCTTTCAATCATAGGGCACACAACAATAAATTACAATGCCAAAAAACATTTTTTTTTTTTAAATTACCATACAAAATATTTCAGAACGATAAGTTATCAAAAAATAAAATTATTATTTAAATAATTCTAAGTCATAACTAATAAACTAACAATGAAATTAACTTTTAACAAAATGAGAGAAGCATAAAGTATCTTATCTCTAGACAAACACTTAAATCAAAACATGTAAGTTTTTCTTTTTTTAAAAAATACATCACCAAAAAACACCTAAGAAAAATACGATGTCATCTGTATATCAACTTTCCAACATACAAACATAACATAATGTTACAACAATCTGTCCATCTTTTAACAAACAAAAGTATCAATTTTACAAAAAAGTTCAATTTAATTTATAAGTTAATTCTGATTAACAATAGCGTTGAGCTTCAGTGTTATTTAACTGTAAATTTATATTTTACTCAGCCTAAATATATATATACTATAAATAAATCTAAAATTTAATGGAACAATAGAATATGAAAAAGTAGTCCTATAAAAATATCTTCAAAGTTTTTATAAAAAATATTTAACAAATTAATTTGTTGCAAAAATGTTGAAAAAAATCTTATTATTTAAATACTAAGTACTATGTTCTGACAAGATCAATGTTTCTAACAATTTAAATACACAATTATTTCTGATACTGCAAGATAATTCTACAAAATCATATTACACAACATAACAATAAATTTATATAATTATTCTAACAATTACAGCTACAACCCGAAAAATATACAGAAAAATGAGCACAGGTTTGACACCGTTCACTGCATTTATCAAAAATTACACACAAATTATTACCAACACATATGTTACACACAATCAAAACAGAATAATATACAATTGCATAAAAAATTGGACTGGTACATTCGAAACAGTCATATATGTTCTACAAAAAATATATATTTAGCAATCAAATGATGCATCAAAATGAACCTCATAATGTTTCAAAGAAATTACCAATATTTTAATACAACATCATATGATATATTATTCACAGAATACAACAACAAGTACTATTCTAAAAAATAAATCAGCTGTAAAAAAAAAATATATCCCGACAATCTGTCAATAATTCTTGATCCTCCAAAAAGTGACTCGTCAGATGTATAGCGAGACGCTAATAGGTTCTGCTTGATAGATAATCCACATTCTTCACGAATAATGTCAACAAGTGCGCCAACTCATCACAACGTTGCACGCTACGAAACAATACAAATGAAAATTTCTATTAATCATCTGTTAGATTTAATAAGGAAATACGGAAAATCAACTTTCACGTTTACCTATCCCTTGAGGTGGAGTAGAGTCTTGGCCCCTTTTCACACACCTCAACAAGTCTTCCTTAAACGATGTAAACATCACAGAAGGCTTAGCGATCACTTGACCGTAACGAAAGTTCATCCCTGTTATAGGCTGAAAAAAATTACTACGTTCACTAGAACGAGATGACCTTTCGACACCACTGGTGTGACAATCAATAGTGTTATTACTTTGCTTGTCAATAACTTTGCTGTCATGTGGAGTACAGCTAACCTGGTTACAATTTCTATAATTGATGTTAAGAACATTGTTATTTGTTCTATTGACACAGTTGTACTGTTTTACATTCCAGTTAGCATAATTACAATTAGCATTTTTTCTAGGATAAAAATATCTACTAGATAGAAATGGCTTTTTATCAACAAATTTATTACCAGATTGACAAACTTTCACATAATTATTTCCATTATAATTTCTAATACTCTTAGAATCACGATGTTGTGATCTGTCAAATTGTTTCTTGTTTTTAGGCAAAGAAACATTACTATATGAAGAAATCCATTGGTACATTTTAACCTCAGGATTATATCTCCTATCAAAAGTATTTTTATCCTTGTTTGTGGCAGTGTGTTTAAGAAATGGGTCACACTGACTTGACTGGGTATGACCGAAAGATTTAACCATATCTTTATTGTTTTTCACAAAATATGTTTCCTTCTTGGGACAAGTAGTTCTATCTTTTTCACCTGTTATCAAGCCATCAGGGTTCTCAATTAATCCCTTGTTTGTTTTTAACAACTTAAATTGAAATTTATTATTGTTTCTTTTGTTATCCAGAGGGTTATCTAATACTGTAGATTTTCCTTTGCTAGCTTGCCGCCAGGAACCAATATCGCTAAAATCATTGGTATTGCGTTGAAAGTTATATTTTCCTCGGAAAGATTTCTGTCCATTATTCTTGCCTTTAGAATCTGCTTTATGTCTTTCACTGTCAACACTGACAGAAGATCACCTTTTTTTCTTTAAGAGAATGTCAAGTAGACCATCCAATCTCACTCTGGCTTCTGAAATTTGAATATCTCTAAGTGAAATCTCTGCACTTAATTTCTTGTTTAACCTCTCAACTCTTAAAACCTTGCAGCTTTCCTCTGCTAGCAATTTTTTAATCTTAGCGACCTTCTCTCTCTCAGCCGTTAATTCTAACAATGTCTCTGTCTCATACTGTTCTTTATTTGCTCTCAACTGAGTCAATTCTAGTTGTAGAGACTCAATCTTAATATCATCATTGTTATTATACATAATCTCATCATTCTTCTTAAGGGGTACAATATTCATGTCCTTAATTTGATCACTGAAAATCTCATTATCATGCCTCACCTCATGAAGCATTTGTATGTAAGTCTTCTCATGTTCATTGTTCTCCATTTTCAATTTGTCATACATCTCTCTCCTTTCTTGAAGTTCCTGAGTTAGGTTTCTAACTTCACTATTGTTATCCTTAATCTGAGTTTCTAACTCTTTGATTTTACACAATACTACACTCAATGCTGTTTGAGTACTAGCAAGTTCTGAGTTTGATTTGCCTAAATCATCTGTAAGTTTAGAGACTTTTTCATGTAACTCACTTACTTCAGCAGTACATTCTATGAAACTTTCCCTTTGCTCTAGGGTACTCTGTTTTATGTCCAGTTGCTTCTGTTCTTCTAGCTTTCTTTTCCGATACCTCTCATTAATTTCATCAATTTCCTTTTCACATTGCAGTCTTATTATTTCAGACTCAGTCAGCTCACGGTCTCCAAATCCTAATAGTTCACGGTATTTGAGATCCTCCGGGAACATCCACATTTTATAAGAGTTTCAACTGACTCAATCACGTACTGTACACCAATTTCTGTTATAGTACTTATATATAGCATACACTATCTATGCATCAACATATTGTACAATCAATCGATATAATTATCGAAACACAATGACAATTATCAACAGAATAAGTGATGGATAGTACAGGCAGACTTGCTGACATGCAGAAAAGTGGCACAATCTACACAGAACAAAATCACTTATCTTAATATTCTTCTGTCCCTTCCGCCAACACACCAGATATCACAAAGTTCTGCAGATAAAACCGTTCCAGCGCAGAAAGGTACACAAACTAGACTTTCTTCTCTTAAGGTTCTTGCAAAAGTGTAGAATGCGCTCAACACAGCATCAGCACGTACAGCATACAGGAAACGCAGCACAGCAACCTCCGTGACTATTGACTTGAGATAATCTGCAAACGACTCCTCAAAAACACTTCACATTTAGTTAAACTTGACTGTCTACCAAAAACATGTCAATTTCCCACTGTAATGTTCTACCGTGTTGGACACAGTTAACCAACTAGGTCGAGTACCATGACACAATGTGAGGATACATAAGCCACGCCTACACAAGGCTTTCCTATCACGCGAACTCCGTGTGTTTATTCCGTTAAATAAACTGGCCCACCACTGTAAAGACTTGAATCTTGATTTCTTTATCATTATAATATTAGCACTGACTGACTGTTCTTGGAGATTGAATAAATGGTGATGGGTGTTACCTTAATGGTTACACTGTTCATACGCCCACACAGAGCAGAAAAGTAATTCTTATATCACGCGAATGTCAAAATATCAAATTCTGTAAGACTAACATACCACTGCTACACACGAGATACTATTAGTGAATTCAATCTGTTTGTTGACATAGATTTCGCCTCCCAGGCTATTTAAATGATCCTAAACTACGCCACCCAGGCTATAAACGCGAATACGTAGGTGTTAGCTCCTTCTAGACTGAAAACCACCACTGATACAAAAAGGTTAACTGATACTAAACGTTATTTTGCCACCACTGATAATTACTCATTTAATAGTTTAATGGCTATTTATGGTCATGCGTGATCACTGTCACGACTACTGTTTTCCTACCGTGTTAAATGTTGCAGTGAGTGTGCGTGGGTACATTCACACGCCACAGATACACACATCAGAGGCATGGAATGGTGTAACGGCAGGTGATAGTTAATAACGTTTATTACACCACAACACGTTACGTTAACACGGAATACACAGTCATAATCAAAGTACAAGTCATAGCAATACAATAATACCGAACTCCAGTCACATCTCCACTTCTCATAATCATTAGCGCTCTACAACATCAACACTAGATCTTCTCAGCAACGGTCATCCTCGCCGTGCTGACAACATGAATAATAATGGCCTCCTTAAATATGCTTCATCAAAGACGCTCTCAACCTTGGCGCTTTAATATAACTGTTGATCCTCTCAGCAACGGTCATCCTCGCCGTGCTGACAATAATAAATGCCTCAAATATACCTCATCAAAGACGCTCTCAACCTTGGCGCTTTAATGTAGATGTGGATCCTCTCAATAATAACAACGGCCTCTCAAATGTGCCTCATCAAAGACGCTCTCAACCTTGGCGCTTTAATGTAGATGTGGATCCTCTCAATAATAACGATGGCCTCTCAAATATACCTCATCAAAGACGCTCTCAACCTTGGCGCTTTAATATAGATGTGGATCCTCTCAATAATAACGATGGCCTCTCAAATATACCTCATCAAAGACGCTCTCAACCTTGGCGCTTTAATATAAATGTGGATCCTCTCAATAATAACGATGGCCTCTCAAATATGCCTCATCAAAGACGCTCTCAACCTTGGCGCTTTAATATAAATGTGGATCCTCTCAATAATAACGATGGCCTCTCAAATATGCCTCATCAAAGACGATATAGAGCCGGTTAGCCAACGGACATCATCCTCGCCGTGCTAACTACATCAATGGTGAATACTTTCGGCAATTTCTCGCAAGACTGCACTCCCTGGCAATCTGCAGTAATCTCGCCTTCACTCATCTTGACATTTATATATTCAAACATAAGTCCTGGATCCTTACCTCTTCAAAAATACTCACAAACACAATTCTCCAATAAACTCAGGAATTATAGGCCTACACAAAAAAGGCCTCTATAACTTTTGCACTGCGCAGGCATACTCAGAACACACACTGTAGGACCGACCTCTCCCGTCGGTACCCAAAAACAGACTGCCCTTCGTTCACACACTAGACCCGCCAAAAACCACACGAGACTCGGCTGTTCAAAAACACCGTTCTCGCACTACTTGCACGGGCTAGCCACAAATAGCTAAGGACAATGGGAATATTCTGTAGTGGTTCTGCTGGCATGTTCAGATACTCATCTCAGATGCTGAATTTATGTAGTCTTGTTGCCAGGGGGTCAAGTTCTTTTTTTTAGGGTTTCAGAGGATGGCAAGTTGCTTCTTCTCCGTCTTGACACAGGGATCATCACCAACTGGGATGGAGTATGTCTGCCCTTGAGAACACTGCTTATGGTTTTGTCTTCTGGTATGACAACCTGGTAGGATCGCTCAGCTAAGATCCATTGCTGTTTAAAATGAGCGGGCCCCTCTGTATTTCTTGGGAGCAACCATTTTGTCCCGGTCAGTCTGCCGGCTAGCGAGAGAATGCCAGAATCCCCTTTGAGAATCGCGCCCAATTCCTCCAGGTTTCTGTTTGGTGGCTTTAATTTGCATACGTGAGGGGTGGGGCGCCTGACCTATTTTTGACATTACGTTCCATCCCCCCAAACACACACACAAACTGGCCGGTACGTGGCATCTTGATACCAGGCGATTCTCCATGGTGGTTGCCGAGGTCAAAGGTCAAATGACAATATACCGCGCTGCCTATCCATTGGCTAAACTGTAATTATTCAGGGCGTGGTTTAAAAGTTCACAGGGGTTTGCTGGTAACCTAGATTTAAGAAAAAGGAATTTCAGAAGAAAATGGGAGACCTCCTGATGTATTTTGACGAGTGGTAGATATTCTAGAGAATTTAGAGGAAAGGAGACAACTGTTATACATATATTTAGACATATATTACAACACTTAGACTATATATATATATAAAAGAAAAAACACTAGTTATAGTTTAAAGAGGAAAATATAAAAAATCGATAACGGCGGCTTAGGTTACTAAGGGGGGTTTTGAAGCGAGTGGAGTCTTTTTGTGCTGGCAAGGGGGACGACGCATGGGTGTGTACAATTTGGGGTGTAGCAGGTGGTTGTGAGACTCAGGAGTGAAGTGTTAGAGACTTGCTTATACCAGGGACAGCGTCTAGAGGTGGGAGTGAAGTGTTAGAGACTTGCCTTTACTAGAGCCAGCATCGAGAGCTGGGAGTGACATGTTAGAGACTACACCAGGTCTAGCATCAAGAGGTGGGAGTGAAGTGTTAGAGACCTGACCAGGGCCAGCATCTAGCGGTGGGAGTGGAGTCTTTTTGTGCTGGCGAGGGGGACGACGCATGGGTGTGTACAATTTGGAGTGTAGCACGTGGCTGTGTGTATGACTCAGGAGTGAAGTGTTAGAGACTTGCCTATACCAGGGACAGCATCTAGAGGTGAGAGTGAAGTGTTAGAGACTTACCTTTACTAGGGCCAGCATCGAGAGGTGGGAGTGAAGTGTTAGAGATTTGACCATATTATATCTAGCATGAAGAGGTGGGAGTGAAGTGTTAGAGACATGACTATACCAGGTCCAGCAGCGAGAGGTGGGAGGGAAGTGTTAGAGACATGACTATACTAGGACCACCATCTAGAGGGGGAGTGAAGTGTTACAGACCTGGCTATACCACGGACAGCACCTAGAAGTGGGAGTGAAGGGTTAGAGACTTGACTATACCAGGTCTAACATCTAGAGGTGGGAGTGGGGTGTTAGAGAATTGATTCTATCAGGTCCAGCATCTAGACGTGGGAGTGAAGTGTTAGAGTTCGAGAGGTGGGAGTGAAAGAGACGTGTCACTATACTAGGGCCAGCGCCTACAGGTGGGATGGCAGTGTTAGAGACTTGACTATACCATTTTTTATGTAAGTATTTTAATTGTTATGTGTTGTTGTATTGTGTGTTGGTGTGTTTGTTTATACATATATACATACAATATATATAAAAAATATAAAAAATCGATAATGGCGGAAAATAATTTTCAAAACCGATAATGGCGGGTTAGTAGGTTACTAAGGGATTCTTTAAGTGAGAGTGTGGGGGTTATTGATTTTGACTGGCTGGGGTGATGACTCATAGATGTGTTGATGTGTAACGCTGGAGTAAGACAATGTAAAAGCGGTAGGGTGTAGGTGGTATTGGTTTTGGTCTTGTCTGGTATTTTTGTGTGCAGGTGTTTTAATTGCAGTGTGGTGTGGTGTAACTGGCGGGTATGCGTTTTTTGTGTGTGCTGTTGTATTGTGTGTGATTCGGCATTGTGTTGTGTTGTCTTTTTATACTCTATATATACCCTTCAAAAAAAGTTAAGGACCAGTAGGTGAAAATGACCCAAAAATAATAAAAAGTATAAAAATTACATTTCATAAGCAATTAATCTGACATTGATTTTTCTCGAACGACAAACATTCAACACGTACTGCATGGGCCACCAGCATACCGTATGGCTAGTGTTCAGCTCAGCAAGCACGCTGAAAAAATGCTTCTGAGACGCCAAAATGTGGGTGTTTTTAATGATGTCTGAGCATGAAAAAAATACCTGCTATTCCAAAAATGCGTGATGCATGTGAGAGACTATAGTGTTGGTCTTGAGCTGTACTCACAAAATTGTCTTTATAAGCAACACAAGTGCTGCATAACCATTGCACAACAATATGCCTCAACGACAAAAGCTGAGTGTTGTGGATAAAGGAAGAGCCATTGCGTGGTTGCAGGAAGGTCTTACTGTCCGAAATGTTGCTCAGAGGCTTGCATGAAAATAGTGTTGATTGTCACTGATAAGCTTGTCATGTTATATTTTGAAGTGCTGTGATTTTATTGTTCATTTTCATTTCACTTTGCACCCTTAATAAAAATGGTCCTTAACTTCTTTTGAAGGGTATATCTATCTATCTATATATATATCTATATATATATATATATAGATATATATATATATATATATATATATATATATATATATATATATATATATATATATTTTACAACAGATAGACAATATAAATAAGCTATTTTTATACATACAATATTTTAGACTTCATAGATAACAAAGGTTCTTTAAGTGTAATAAATATATTTTATTCTTTTAAAAGAAGACGAAATGTCAAGCTAAAGCGCTAGTCTCAGACGCTTCTTTGCCGTTTCGGTGGTGTTTGTAGATTAAAGACAGCACACGAGTGAATGTCTATGGTTGCTGTAGGGGGACAAGGGTTGGTGTTAGGAAACCAACTCGGTTCTGGGGATATTGGTTGATAACAACTGGAGTTGATGTAGTGGTCAAACGTGGTACTGGGGCAAGTAGTAGGACAGGTATTCGTGTTTGGTAACTTATCGTGCTCCCGAAACAACCCATGGGTTCTCTTCTCGTATAACGTCCTACCATAGCATTTCTGACAAACAATTCAGGTTTTACCCTCACTAGTAAGAAACTCGGATTGATGGTCCGCGCAAACCCCGCTGAACATACTCTAGATGTACATTTATCTAAGAAAAACATTATACAAACAGGACACATAATAGAAGAGAGCTATTTTTTTAGATGGGAAGAGGTGTAGTGGTTACGTTATCGTTATGTACCTGTCTGTTTGTGTAAAAATAGAACAGTGAATTTCCGTTGTTGGGTGAATGTAATTACATATTGATACGGGTGAAGGGCCATGGGGTAGTTTTCTTTATTATTTATATTATGTCACGAGTAATAAGTCTACACAGCTAGTGGTATGTAAATGTCCCCACACACACACACACACACACACAGCCGTATTCTCCAGGAAATAGCACAAGAGCTGACGTATTTTTATTTGGTTCTTATTACAACGACTTTTTGTGTTACCGCTAGTTTTGTAACCGGGCCGATGGCCCGCGCAAAACATCGCGCGTAAACCATGACTCGTTTATAAAATTCCGGTACCATAGAGGGTGACGTCGGGGCTAAATATAGCTATCTAGAAAAGCGTAATAAAAAATCTAACAGGCAGAGTTTTGTGTATTGGTAGACGGAAAATCCTATCTGCAACGGGATTTACCTTTGTAAGACTAACATTTTACCTTTGTAAGACTAACCCTGCTGCTTATTTCTGTTCACGTCACAAGTTCAAAACACAATCGATCAATAGTAGAAATTTATTCGTTCAAATAACTATTTGTTCCAGTTATCAAACGTTTATCTACGTTTTGTCCTGCAATTTTCAAACTTTAGTAAAAGCTTTTCTTCCAAGAAGCAAAGATGGTCCCAAAATTTTCTCCCAGGCCTGCGCAGAGTCCAACCTGTAGGTAAATAGATCAACTGTCAAATACTTCTTTAAATATTTTTTCCACTTGGCAAATATTTCTTACCGTTGTCAAAATATTTCTTACCGGTGTCAAAATATTTCTTCCACTTGGGAAAAAAAATTTCTTCCACTTGTCAAAATATTTCTTCCACTTGTCAAATAGTTCTTACCGGTGTCAAAATATTTCTTCCACTTGGCAAAATTTTCTTCCCCTTGTCAAAATATTTCTTCCACTTGTCAAATATTTCTTACCGGTGTCAAAATATTTCTTCCACTTGGCAAAAAAAAATTTCTTCCACTTGTCAAAATATTTCTTCCACTTGTTAAATATTTCTTACCGTTGTCAAAATATTTCTTCCACTTGGCAAAAAAAATTTCTTCTACTTGTCAAAATATTTCTTCCACTTGTCAAATATTTCTTACAAAGGGAAACAAGTTTATGTATAAAAAAAATACTGCAAGAGCAAAAGAACATAAACTTGTTTCCGTTGTATCACGCGAGCTGGCTGCCGATATCCTATATTTAGCGCTGACGACACCCACCCTAACCGAAGCCATTCGACCCTCTATGCTAATGGAGTTTCTCGCGGTCTATGCTCAATGGTTTCCTCGCGAAGTCTGCCCCGACCCTCGATCTGGTTTCATAACTAGCGGTAACACACTTAGCGTCACTTCGGCGGATTTAACACCACGTGGCTCACACATACCTTGTGTATATCATCAATGATAAACTCTCTCTGGGCACCGAAATTGATAGCTTCATTAACAAAGCTGCAGCTACCTTTACCCGCCTCAAAACACGTGTTTGGGGAAACGCCAAACTCACAACGAATACCAAAGCTGCGGTATATAACACCTGCATGGCCTTCAAAGCCTGTATAGCCGGCTGAGACAGGGAAGCCTACGCTGTCTTGGCCATATCCACTGCATGAAAGATGGTCGCCTTTGAAGAAATGTTTGGCGACTAGCATAAACATTTTAAGAAATATTTGACAACTGTTAGTAGTATTTGACAACTGTTAGAAATATTTGACAACTGGAAGACCCGTTTGAAGAAATATTTGACAGCTAGCAAAAACATTTGCATAAATATTTGGCCACTGTAAGAAATATTTGAAGAAATATTTGCCAAGTGGAAGAAATATTTTGACACCGGTAAGAAATATTTGACAAGTCGAAGAAATATTTTGACAAGTGGAAGAAATTTTTGCCAAGTGGAAGAAATATTTTGGAAACGGTAAGAAATATTTGCCAAGTGGAAGAAATATTTTGCCAACGTTAAGAAATATTTACCAAGTGGAAGAAATTTTTGCCAGCTGGAAAAAAATATTTGCCAAGTGGGAAAATATTTTGACAAGTGGAAGAAATTTTTTTTGCCAAGTGGAAGAAATATTTTGACAACGGGAAGAAATATTTTGACAAGTTGCAGAAATTTTTGCCAAGTGGAAGAAATATTTTGACAACGGTAAGAAATAATTGACAAGTGGAAGAAATATTTTGACAAGTGGAAGAAATTGTTTTGTCAAGTGGAAGAAATATTTTGACAACGGTAAGAAATATTTGACAAGTGGAAGAAATATTTTGACAAGTGGAAGAAATTTGTTTGTCAAATGAAGAAATATTTTGACAACGGTAAGAAATATTTGACAAGTGGAAAAAATATTTTGACAAGTGGAAGAAATTTTTTTGCCAAGTGGAAGAAATATTTTGACACCGGTAAGAAATATTTGACAAGTGGAAGAAATATTTTGACAAGGGGAAGAAATTTTTTTTTGCTAAGTGGAAGACATATTTTGACACCGGTAAGAAATATTTGACAAGTGGAAGAAATATTTTGACAAGGGGAAGAAACTTTTTTGCCAAGTGGAAGAAATATTTTGACACCGGCAAGAAATATTTGACAAGTGGAAGAAATATTTTGACAAGTGGAACAAATTTTTTTTCCCAAGTGGAAGAAATATTTTGACACCGGTAAAAATATCTTGACAACGGTAAGAAATATTTGCCAAAGGATGAAATATTTTGACAAAATATAAAGAAACAAACGAACACACTGCTGACTTATATAAACCCGTTGGTTTTTCTCTCACCCCGCATCACCCCGCCTGCCAAAACCAATACCCCCGCGCAAAAAAAAAATTTTCACAGCGACAACGCGTTAACTATCGATAAGTTTTTCGACTAATCAAGCCCTGGCTAGCACAAGTCTGACCACGTTTCAAAATCCAGATTAAACTGGTATTCCTTGATATAAAAAAACACTTGAAATACGAACGCCCAGACACTCGCGTTTACAACGCACTGAAGATGACTTCCACTGTTCCAACAAACTGGGTCTACATGCGTAGAAGTGATGAAATGCTTAAACCGTTGGCTAGTGGGCTGAAGGCCGCTTCAGTACGTTTCTACCAAGGCCAACCTTTACTACACGTGCGAAAATACTTTCGTGAATCACATCTAAAGTTTCTTACCAAAACCGGCATTACGTTAACTCGCTCTGAATTTGAACATCTGCTGGCTTTACAGGGTGAGATCCTTGCCGACTTTGACCGACTACAGTTACCAAACACGAATACCTGTCCTACTACTTGCCTCAGTACCACGTTTGACCACTACATCAACTCCAGTTGTTTTCAACCAATATCCCCAGAACCGAGTTGGTTTCCTAACATCAACTCTTGTCCCCCTACAGCAACCATAGACAACCACTCGGGTGCTGTCTTTAATCTACAAACACCACCGAAACGGCAAAGAAGCGTCTGAGACTAGCGCTTTAGCTTGACATTTCGTGTTCTTTTAAAAGAATTAAATATACTTATTACACTTAAAGAACCATTGTTATATATGCTGTCTAAATATTGTATGTATAAATATCGTCTATCTGGTGTAAAATATATATTGTATATATATATATATATTGTATAAAAAGACAATACAACACAATGCCGAATCATACACAATACAACAGCACACAAAAAACGTACACCCACCAGTTACACCACACCACACAACAATTAAAACCCCTACACACAAAATTACCAGACAAGTCCAAAACCAATACCACCTACACCCCACCGCTTTTACATTGTCTTACTCCAGCACTACACATCAACACATCTATAAGTCATCACCCCAGCCAGTCAAAATCAATAACCACCACACTCTCACTTAAAAAACCCTTTAGTAACCTACTAACCCGCCATTATCAGTTTTTAAAAATATTTTCCGCCATTATCGATTTTTTTATATTTTTTACATATATTGTATGTATATATGTATAAACAAACACACCAACACACAATACAACAACACATAACAATTAAAATACCTACACAAAAAATGGTATAGTCAAGTCTCTATCACTGCCCTCCCACCTCTAGGCACTGGCCCTAGTATAGTGACACGTCTCTTTCACTCCCACCTCTCGAACTCTAACACTTCACTCCCACGTCTAGATGCTGGACCTGGTATAGTCAAGTCTCTAACACCTCACTCCCACCTTAAGATGTTTGACCTGGTATAGTCAAGTCTCTAACCCTTCACTCCCACCTCTAGATGCTGTCACTGGTATAGTCAGGTCTCTAACACTTCAATCCCACCTCTAGATGGTGGTCCTAGTATAGTCATGTCTCTAACACTTCCCTCCCACCTCTCGCTGCTGGTCCTGGTATAGTCAGGTCTCTAACACTTCACTCCCACCTCTAGATGCTGGACCTAGTATAGTCTCTAACACTTCACTCCCACCTCTAGATGCTAGACCTATTATAGGCACGTCTCTAACACTTCACTCCCACTTTTCGCTGCTGGACCTGGTATAGTCACTTCTCTAACACTTCACTCCGACCTCTTCATGCTAGATCTAATATGGTCAAATCTGGCCATTTTTTTTATTCGTGAGCGATGTGCAGGGTCGCGCACCAGTGAAGGAATGATTCACATCTGTATATTATATTCTCTCACTGTGCAGCTCACCCACGGCTGGTTGCTAGATGCGGGTTCTCCCTGTGCTTGAGAAATAAACCTGTGTCCCTTTGCTTCTAGAGCGGTAACGATATTTTCGATTAAAGGGATCGGTGGGCTCGTAGTGATCCTAGGCCAGTCTGACTCGCGCTATTTATGCGGTCTATCCCATTAGATTGTCCTATTACTGAAAAACCTTGGTCTTAAAGCGGGGTGGTCCTGTCCCTGGTGCCACAGCAGCAAAGGCGGTTCTCTCCACTATCGCTTCGGCAACACAAACCTGGTCCCCTTATTACAACGGGGGTAGAGCCTTTTGTCATGGTCAGAAATCCTGGTCTCCTTACTTTTAGCGGGCGGAGTTCCCCTTTCTTTTTCCTGGGACAGAAAACCTGCGGGTCTGTGTACTTCTTATGAGGGTGTTATATCAAATATGCATGAGTAAAACGGGTCGTAAGCGGAGCCTATACCAGTTCGTGCCTGTGCAGACATAGACCTGGTCACCTGTATATGATGTCAACTAAATTATATGTCTGGTCCTGTTGCAGAAATCACTGGTCGTTATAATATCACGTCCGGTTTTGACACATTGTAGGCAGTGCGTTCCTTTGCAGAGGGGGAAAAACTCTGTCTCTTTTATAAAAGCGGGTTCCTGTGCAGCGGAGATAAAACCTGGGTCTTAAATGTTGGATTCCTGAACTGAAAAACCGGGAGTGTAGTAACAGCGGGTTGACTTTCTTTTCCAGTACTGACAATCAACGTGTCCCTAAAGGCTCTAATGACGGTCCCCCTGTGCTAGTGCGCGGAGCCAGGACTACTTATAGCGGGTTTCGAGTGCAGACGATTAAAAAACTCGGGTCTATGTTCAGTCGCGTACATGGTGTTGAGGCTTTTCCTTTTCTGTGGTTTTTGTGTTTTATTCACACGTGCTGAATCTATGCGAGGTCTAACAGCGTGAGAGTTCGGTGGCAGCGGGCGGGCTTTCTCTGCTGTAGAAGATTTTGTTCAGAGTTTTTTTCCTGTGCGTAATACCACAAGGTCTTTTAGGTAGCGGGGTATACTCATAGAGCTTTTCCACAGGCGAGTTCCCTGTGTAGTCTAGACAAACTGAAAAACGTGCTAACTAACGCTGGTTCCTATCCCTCAGATACAACCTTGATCTGTAGCGGGGTTGGTATACCAGCGTTGACAGTTAGGGTCGAGAATACCTGGTCCTTATGCGGGTTAATGGGGCAGAGACACACTTGGTCTGAGCGGGGTCTGGGTGAACTAACCTGGGGGTATCTCTATAAAGTGTTTTCATGTGCTCTGATAATACCTATAACGTAAGTGTTTTTCTCTTAACAATAGCGAAGGTGAGTGTAGATGCTTATACATGTCTGTCTTAATATATTGGGTTCCATAGTGCCACGTATGTAAACGACCTGGACTTAGTATTGCAGGAGGTTCAGGCGTAAAATATATAGGTACCTGGTCCTACGGGTATCGAGGTCTGTGAGACTTACAGTAGGGGGGGGGTGGTGTGCACTGGAAACTCGGTCTTAAAGCGGGGTTCATGTGCATAGATATACCGAGGCCGGTTGGAGGGTGCTCGACAAGAAACTGAGTATGTTACAGAGCACACACTACACGCATAGACTTGTGCACTAGATCTTCCGTGTAATGTCCATCGTGGTCTTTCACGGGAGGGGGATGTGCTGAAAACCCCCTGTGGTGGCTCTCTTCAGTATCTTCGTTAGTTAAAGCGTGATGTTCCGTGCAGTTAAAAACCTGCGTGGTATTAAAGCGGATTTCCCCGACTAATGACAGGTATTACACTGGGTCTCTCTCGGGTATCTTCTAATAAGCGTTGGTCTTGAGAGGATGTACTCGATTATCTTAGGAGTTAAAGAGGGAGTGGGGGGTCAGAGTTTTTCAGTCGGATGTGTGTATCTTCTTGTGCTTCTCCAATGTTGGGGTAGACAGTGGGAGTAGTGTCGTGTTCCGTGACACTGATTAAAAACCTCGTCTGTTAAAGCGAGGCTCTATGGGGGTCTCCGTGTGCTGAACATACCTGGATGGGTCTATGAGGCGGGTACCTACCCTCCGCCTGTGCAGTGATAGTACTGGTCATTTTAAAGCGGGCGGAGGTTCCTGTGCACGAGCATGAAGAAGACATATGAAGGAAGAAAGCGGGAACAGAGTAAAAGATACCCTACTTAAAAGGCGGTTCCTGTGACAGTATTACAAGGGTGGGAAAAAATATATGAAGTAAGAGATAAAAAACCTGATCTGAAGCGTGGTTCAAGGTCAATGTGATTGGGATCAGAGGTGGTTAAGGAGGAGAGAAGGAAGATGAAAGAAAGGGAACGGAACAAGTGTTCAAGCGGGGAAAGAAATGACGGGTGAGATAGAAGTGAAAGAGTGATAGGGAAACAGACTGGATCTCTACACGGAATGGGAGAAGAGAAGAGGATCGTTGCGATTTGTAGAACGAGATGGAAAGAGGGAATGAGGGAAAGGACAGAGGTGGTCTGATGAGGTGGAAAGGAGTGAAAAAGAATAATAGACGAACAAGGCGGGAAAGACAGGGGAAAGACAGAATGGGTTGAGAGGGAAATAGAGAACAAGATATTAAGGAGATGGATTAGAGAACGTGGATCAACGGAAAAAAGACAGTTGACTCAGGGTGAAAGGAAATGAAATGAGAGAACACGGAATGAAGAAATACGTGTATATTCTGGAAGCGGCGGTTTTGGGTCAATTTGCATTGTTACAGAAAAACCTTGGGTGATTGATTTAAAGCAGAGCTGTTCTGCTTTTTTTTGTTAAGAGACAGAAAAAAGAGAAGGATACAAAACCTACCTTGTGGTCTAAAAGAAGGGTTCATGTACAGATAGTGAAACAAGACATTGAAAAAGAAAAAGCATGAACCGAAAGACGGGAAAGAAATGAGCGTTTGGCATGGCGGACGGAAAACAGAAAAACAAAGGAGAAGGAGGAGTCAGGTAAAGATGAACGTGTGGAAAGAAGCCTTTATGACAAGAGAAAGGGAAGTAAAGAAAGGAAGAAGAGGGTAAGGAGGGAAAGGGAAACACTTAGAAGGACGGGAAGATGGAGGAAAGACGTGAGAAATAGATAAGAAGGCGAAATGAGAAAGTGAAGACATCAGAGGAAAGTTATAACGTGAAAGAAAATAGAGTGGTGAATAGAGCTGAGAGGCGAAGTACTGAAAAGACTGGGAGGGAAGATGGAGATCTCGGGTTATAGAAAAAGGTGTGGCGGGATACAGAGTAGTGAAAAGAGTACACGCTACGAAGGTGTTTAGGAATTGGGACTCTATCTCTTGAAAGATAGTAAGGTGTGTCGGGAGGGATATCACAGAGTAGGACTCTGAGAAAGAAGTGAAGTGGTGAGGAAGGTGTGTGAAAAGAGAGGTGAGGTGGGAAAAAGAAAGCGTAAAGGGGACGGGGCTCGAAAAAGTTGAGAAGAAGGTGAAAACAGGAGAGGTCTATTCTGCAAGGGGTGAGAGAAGCAACATAAGGGAAGGGGCGACACAGGATGAAGAAAAGGGGATATCAGGTCAAATGAGTAGAGGACACACGGAGGATAGAAACAGAAAGTGGGCTACTCGAGGGAAACTGGTGAATGGTCCTGTGTATGGACTCACTGTCTAGGAAAAGCGGCGAGCATGCAGAGTGAGGAAGGAGTACGGGGGTGGAAGGGGTGAGGGATATTGCGAGACGGAAGGAGTAGAACTACGAGGACTTGAGGGGCGGAAAGGAGGATCATAATAGAAATCTAGCTTCGGGAAAAAAGAGAGTGAAATAGAAAGAGGGGGAAAGTCGGAAAAAGAGAAAAGTGAGATGAATAGATTTTATGAAAAGTTTAAGGAAAAAGAAAGTGATGGGGGGGAGTGCTTTCGTATCATATATAAACTTCAAAGAGAAAACATCTTTAGTGCGAGAAGAGTGACACACCATATATACGAGAGTGAAGCAGAAGAAGTTTATGATTGTTATTATTATTATTGTGTTTGTGGTTGTGTTTGGTTGGAGATGGTGATTGTGATGGGAAAATGTATGGGTGAGATTAAGAAGGGGTTGAAGGGTGGAGGGTGAGTAAAATGGTTTTTTGTTTGTGTAGTATAGGATTTTGGATTAATAGGTGTTTTTTAAGGGGGGTTTAAGTTTTTTATTTGAGTGTTGTTAAGTTGGGGTTATTATTTTAGATGGGTGGGTTGTAATTTGGTATGGGATAGTTTTTTTGGTTTTAATATATGGATTTTATGTTGAGGGTTTGGGAAAAAAATAATGTTAAATGTATATATATTGAGGTGTTATTGTTGTATTACCATCACGATCCACCTCTCGAATTGTGTCATCAGTAAATCGCTCTCCTGGTCGTCTCCAAACTCGAATCCTGCCATCATTGAATGACACATTGAGGCGAGATTCATCAGTGAAGAGAACTTGACTGCATTGTTGCCTTGTCCATCGGATGTGCTGGCGACAACAAGCAACACGGGCTCTGCGATGAGCAGGAGTAAGAGGGATTCTGACTGCAGGACTCTGAGCAGCCAGTCCAAATTCACGTAAACGTCTGCGAATGGGGCTTTACTGACATTAACGTTTACAGTTTGTCTCAGCTGACATCTTAGAGTGGAACAAGTCACTGTTCGATGGCGCAGGGCTGACAACAAGAGGTACCGGTCATCATGTCTATTGGTGCATCTAGGGCGACCTGGCCGGTGGCGATCCTCCACACTTCCTGTGGCCTGAAATTTCTCCAAAATTCTTTGAATAGTAGAGTGTGACACTGCAAGCCGTCTAGCAACCTCACAGACAGATAAACCACTTTCAACCCACGCTATAGCCCTCATTCTTTGTAAGGTTTCAAGACTTCTTCTCGGTGGCATGGTTTTTGCAAGTGATGAAACTACCCTAAGTCTGCTGATTGTAAAACAAATTAAGAGTGGACTCTGTTCACGAAAAGTCGCCATTGCACGTGGAATGTCAATCAGCCCGATTACTTCACCTGTTTGGTTGTACGGAAGTTTGAAAAAACAGATTAAAAATGTGAATTGATGGTCAGCAAACCAAATTGCACGTGATCCCCATGGTTGTCGCTGAGTTGTTTTTATGCTTAACGTGCATAGAGGACTGTCAGAGGAAGATATTGCACCCATTTTTACTAAAAACTTCCTTCATTTAATCATTCTATGTGCTTATATAAAAGTGTATTGAAAATAATAGGGTGGCCCTTGACTTTTGACGAGTAGTATATATAAAATAATTGAGTGAATACAGAGACACGAACGAACGAACAAAATCTTTTATTTCATCAGGGTAAAGAAATAGGCATTATTTCCTTGTTACATTTCTACCCTTAGATAATGCAGTGAACTAACATAACATTTTTATTGAACTGGTTCAATTCTTTAATGGGAAGGATGTGGTTGATGTAATATTTGATTGGAGGTCGGTGAGTGTTAGTCGTTAGTCACCACTCTCCTCAAGGTTCAGTATGTTCCTTTGCTTTGATACACACTGCGTTTGTGTGGTTATAACCAGCTTTATTCATGTACACACTGGTTAATGTAAGTAGAAACGGTTGTTTAGCCCGAAAGTTTAATCGACCTTCCGAGGTTCATGAACTTTGTATATGTCACTTTGGCGACCCCCGTTCTAGATGGTACAATTATGCTTGATTTTAATGATGATTAGAGTTGTGCTTACGGCAAAAAACCTTGGTAATGATCTGGTAATGAAAGTCGTTTTCTTCAAACCATTATCAAATTCTAATGACTGTTACTGACTATATCAATGCTTGATGTTGTAAAGGTAATGCCACAGATGATGACCGTTCATGTACTACTGATGTCAAAGAAGACTATATATGTTGTAATTAAATGATATAATAATGATTCTGGCTGTAATGCAATTCAGTTCATTACAAATTTTATTGAACAGATTCTTTCTGAACATAAATCAGTTGGCGATATTTTTCTTCTTATTTTTTTTCTCTTGGTTAATATAGAACAGAACGGCATATTTGACATCTATTGAAGTGACAAGACAAGATCCCTAATGTGGAACTGATGACAAGTACCAGTGGAACAAGAGATAAAAAATAGAAGATTGAGATAGATATGACACACATTGTGGAAGTGATGACAAGTACCAGTGGAACAAGAGATAAGAAGTAGACGATTGAGATAGATATGACACACGTTGGGCAAAAGTTGTTGATAGAATTACCAGGTAGTCCTTGTTCTGGAATCACCATGGTATAAAAGGTAGAAGGAGACTGAAGAGAACACACAGAGCAGAGAAAGACATGAAGGAAATGATGAAAATCTGTAACAGTGTAGGCCAGGGGTGGAGAACCTGTCTTAAGGGCATGTACATACCAATACAATGGGCTAATCAATTGTTTGTCCAACATTTTGATTGGATGTTTTGCCCAGGAGCCTTGTTCTTTTTGGGTCACCTCTACATCCTGTTCACGGGGTAGACGAGGTTCCGATTGAGAGAGAAAGAATGTACCAACATTGGCGATGATCTTCTTAGAAAAACTATCCCGTGCGCATGAGAATTGTGCGCAATAAACATCATTTATAATTATTATGTTTGTATTTTGTCCTGGGTAATTCCCCTGGGTGTCTCTGACAGACAAAGAAAGAACAAAACTACTGCTCCCTCAGGCATGACGTACTAGGCCACTAATACGAGGCTGTGCATGAGGCTGGCAACACCATTGTTGTAAAATAAATTACCATAGAAACCACGGCGGTAAGATCATTTGAATGCTTGGTGCAGGCTTCCTATTAGAGAACCAGCTGCAATGATAACCCATGCTCCGTAAGGAGCCGTTCACAAATTACGTGATTTTTGACATTTTCACGGTCATCGAGAAAGCAACCTCGTAACCCTGTTACCTGGATCTCATGTCAAGAAAATTTTACCTCCACAATGAGCTGCTTAGCAAATCAATTAATTGCATCTCAAAATTCTTCAGTACAATCCACTGCAACATTTCCAAATTTAGTTCGTCTAATGTTACATTGTCTGCATAGTGTATGAATTTATAGTTTCTTCAAATGATTTCAACTTAGTAAATCTTTAAGAAATTGAACAGTAACCGAATCAAATTCTGCGGCTTAGATGTCTTTGTATTTTCATTCTGGCATTTCTATTCTTAGGTATGTTTTACCGACGTCTGAAACGGATGCAAAGAACAGTGACACCATAATCTACCATGCATGTCGTAAGAGGCTACTAAGTCCGGTTTCCGCATCCTGTATAAATACTTAAGCCACATACAACAAAATGAACAGTTCAACTAAAGAAAATAATTGAATTCAGTCTTCCAAGACAGAAGGTTCTCTGGTAAGGAAGTTCACGACCAACCCAGAGAAAGTCGAAACGAATCTGCGTTTTCCGACTAACCTGTTTGATTTATTTATTTATTTATTTTGGCTAGGAAGATCTCCAGGCTTGCCACATGGAATGTTCGTATATTAAACGAACAACGGAAAACTACACAAGTGGCAGGAGAAATGGGGAATTACAAGCTCTCTAATTCGCTATACTATGCTGAAGCACATTAAAAACGCACCACCTGTATAATCCAGAAACAGAGTGTGAAATGTAAATATAAGGGTTTACAAGTTTACATACTTGTATTTGGAATCTTTATTCATTTTCCTATGAATCCATGCTGGTCATTAATTTGTACATTTGATTGTTATGAAATTCATTGCATTCTGTGCAGGCAAAGGAGAAAACCAAAAATGCAACCAATAAAAACATTCATTCACACTATGTACAGTATCTTGTATGTCCACCGTGTGCTTGCAAACAAGCTTGGCAGCGGCTCTGCATGGAACGCACAAGTCTCTGAAGGAAATTCCGGGGAATCAAGTCCCATTCACGTGTAAGAGCAGCTTCGAGCTGTTGCAGATTAGCTGGAGAACCTTGTCTGTAGACTCTGCGTCCAAGCTCGTCCCACAGATGTTCTATAGGGGACATGTCTGGTGATAGGGCAGGCCAATCAATCGTCACAATGTTCTGCTGCTGTAGATATTGCTGCGTAATGCATGCGGTGTGTGCACGTGCGTTATCCTGCTGGAGAAGCTGCAAGTCTGGATAATTTGTGAACGCAGGAGCAACCAATGCATCCAGAACCTCATCTCGATATGTCACAGCATTAACATTTCCACGGAAGACGAGAAGAGGCAAGCGATGGTGAAAACTGAATCCTCCCTAAATGTGAATACTGCCACCTCCAAATCGGTTGTGCTGACGAACACGGCAATCTGCACAGCGATCTCCACACCGTCGCCAAATCCACATACGTCCATCAGCAAAGCATATGTTGAATCTGCTCTCGTATGTGAATAGGACGGCATTCCACTGCAGTCTGGTCCATCTGACATGTTGCTCTTCCCATTGCAGGCGCTGCTGACGATGTCTGTGAGTCAAGTTTGGCCCAACATACGGTCGTCTTGCAGTAAGGCCTGTATCTCTGAGTCGTCGAATGACTGTCATTCGAGAGAATTGCCCACGTCTACTGTTACGGACTTTTTGACAACCTTTGACACCAGTTTAAAGTCAGGCTCTAAATGCTTAGGATGACCAAGATGTTGTGTGCGTATTCTGATCTTATAATGTCAAAGTCCGCCGGGTTCATTTATATATATATTTTACAGGATTCCGTTGGGCACTACGTTGGTATCGATATTGTCTCTAGTAACCCGTGTGATGCGTTGATTACTGGAACATGCTTCATATTAAACTTCTGATTATTGACTGACCTGTCTATTCTTGCCTTATTAATATCAGCAGTGTGAGATGCAGCGTGTTTAGGCAATTAAGTGTCACTGATCATTATGGATGGATCAAACAGTATGGAATTCAACTCAGAATACGGCATTTAATAAGACCAGTATTTGACGACTTAAACATGTTTAATTAACTCTCTCATTTCATGAGTAGACACAACTATTCAAAGACATAGTTTATAAACATAGTTCCATGTACGTGTCGAATGAGTTCTTATTATTCATTAAAGCATATGTTCACTAATATATATATATAGTTCTGTATCATGGTCAATTCCTTTTGGCCAACATCCCGTGGCATAATATTCATAGGCTAACTAGGCTTACTCCTGTTGCTAGTTAATAATAGCCCTTTTTCCACTAGACTTACTTCCACTGCTAGTTTTGAAATATCCTCCTTACGCTAGACTTACATCTGCTGCTAGTCATCTAATATCCTTGTTACACTAGGCTTACGTCTGCCGCTAGCTATACAATATTCGTCTTACACTAGTTTTACTCCTACTGCTAGTTACGACTCTTCATTTGGCATACACTGCCAGGCTAATCTGCCATAATTACAAACTGCGTTAATAACGAGACGACTTACGTTTAATCCAAGAACACACTGCTAAATAGGCTTTCCAGCCACACATATAACTTCAGTGGACAATGCCACACATATCCTAGTGGTTATACCACACATATCATAGTGGCTAGGCCACACTTGTAAAACACGCTGCCGTTAGGGTCAAAACCCACGATTCGAATGATGTTACTAAGTCCTACGCGTAATGCATAGAGATATGCATTCTATGTCGTTAATATTCAGTTGCGGAGTTCCATGGTGCACCCATTCGGATAGAGCTCAAATCCAAATGCCTGCACACATGCAACAATTCCCGACATCATCGATCATTAATATATTCACTCATTTGAGGTGTTCCATGATACAGCCATTCGGATCGACGTCAAATCCAAATGCCTGTAAACATGAACCAATCCTCAACATCATCCCCCTCACTCCCAAACGTGACACTTGTGGCACGTGTGATAGTGGTGGAGAAGACGTACGTCTCTACAATATACGTATTAATATTATATGAGTATTAGTACTATCAATTTATGATTACAATAGCCATTAAATTCGAACAATAAAATTTATAACAATAAGTACTAACAATACTCGAAGTGGTAACTAAAGAGTTAATCCATTTTTTTCTCAGAGAAATTGCGCGATAGTAAATCCGCTAAGTTATTGTCCGATCCAGTGATAGGCAGAATCGTAAACGAAAATTCCTGAAAGTAGTAAGTACCATCTGTGAATTCTCGAATTCCGCATAGTTCTGGATGTAATGTACGTAAGAGGGCTGTGGTCTGTCATGATATAGAAGTGCGTGCCGATGAGGTATCGTGACAACTTCTCGAGGCACCACACCACCGACAGGAGCTCACGTTCACCTGTCGCAAACTTCTGTTCCGCTGAAGTCAGTTTTCTTGACACGACGAAACACGGATGGAGTGTTCCCTTGTAGCTTTGCAACAAACAGCCACCAATCCCATAACTGGATGCATCTGATTGAAGTGTGAATGGAATGTGTATATTTGGTAACAACAAAATAGGTTTATTAGAAAATAATTTCTTAATAGTTACCAAAGCGCTTTCGCAAACTGGTTCCCAATGTACCTTATTAGGACTATCTTTGGCCAGCAGTGCGGACAAAGGTGCAGATAGTTGTGCGAAATGCGGGATGAATTTATGATAATAGTTAATTAAGCCTAAAATGCTTCTAACCTGCTTCTTTGTCGAAGGGGTAGAAATATCAAGAATTCTTTTGACTGTATTGTCATCAGGATATAGTTTGTGGTTACCTATACGGTGACCAAGAAAAGAGATTTCCTGACAACCTATTTGAACCTTTGAAGGTTGCACAGTCAAACCGTGTTTACGTAAGGTATGGAAAAGAGAAGTTAAACCATCAATGTGGTCTTCCCAAGAGTCATGAAATAAGCAGATGTCATCGATGTATGTGATGACATCCTTCCGATCGCCAAGAAGGCGGCGCATCATGCGCACAAACGTCGCAGGCGCATTTACTAAACCAAAACACATATAATTCCATTAGAATAGACCAAATGGAGTTGTGAAGGCTGTGTATGGCTTAGCATGTTCGGCAAGTGGAATTTGCCAATAACCTTTAGAAAGATCTAATTTACTAAAGAAAGTAGCATTAGATACTTGTGATAGAAGATCATCTAATAGATGCATTGGTTCGGCGTCTGTAACTGTAATTCTGTTCAGTCGCCTAAAATCAATGCACATACGTAAGGAATCATCCTTTTTCTTAACAATCACCATTGAGAATGCATATGGTGATTCCGAGGGAGATATAACACCTAAACGTATCATCTCTTTTAACTCTTTCTCTATCCTATCTTTATGGTGTAAAGAAATAGGATAGGGTCTCAGTTTAATAGGCTGATAGTCAGTGAGGATAATGTCATGGGAAATAAGAGATGTCTGACCAGGAAGATCAGTCAGAAAATCATTAAAAGAGATAAGAATTTCCCGAACTTGACATTGTTGTGAAGAAGATAACGAAGATGAAATAGTTACATCTTTCCAAGACTCTGATGATTGTAAGGAAGGTAATTGAAAGTGTAAAGGAATAGATGACGTAGTATCTTCCTCATGAACAACTGCAAAAGAAGCAGCATGGTGTGAAGAATCACTAATAGATTTAATGACAGGAATTAACTCATGTGGTCTTTCTACTGCTAATTTTAGCATGTTGACATGAAAGGTTTTGATTTTTCCTCTAATATTCACAGCATAATCAACATCTGTGACTTGTCTGATAATATCAAATGGACCTTGCCATGATATTAATAATTTGTTGTCATTATGTGGCAATAACAACCAAACCTTTTCACCTGGTTTAAAGAATCTTAAAGTTCTTTTTTGATTATGTAATAACCTTGATCTTTGAGTAGCAGTTTTGATACTTTCAGATGCATAAGTACACGCATCAATGATTCGCTGTCGGTGATCAATAACTAACTCATAGCTGTTTCGGGTGGAATTATCCACTGATGCTCCAACTAACACATCTTTCAGTATCATCATTGGTCCGCGAGGATTTGATCCATAGACCAATTCGAATGGAGAAAAGCCAGTGCTTTCTTGGGGTACTTCTCGAAAAGCGAACAATGCTGCCGGAAGTAGACGGTCCCATTCACGCGGGCACTCTTCGGTGATCTTAGCTAGTATCAGTTTAAGCGTCCCATTATAGCGCTCACACACACCGTTCGATTGAGGCCTATACGCACAACAAAACGAATGGTGAACAGATAACGTGGACTCTAGATCCCTCATAATGTTGGACGTAAATTGTGATCCTTGATCTGACAAAATGTCCTCTGGAAAACCGATACAACAGAATATGGAAAATAATGCATCAGAAACAGATGCAGTCGTGATGGTTTTTAAAGGTATGGCTTCTGGCCAACGCGTGCAAAGATCTACGCAAGTTAAGATATAACGAAATCCATTATTTGAAGTAATTGACAAAGGACCCACTATATCTGTTGCGATCTTTTTGAATGGTCTTTCAGGCACGTCTGTAATTTGTAAGGGTGCCGTATGGAATCTGCCCTTACGTGCTCTACCTTGGCATGTTGTACAAGATCTGCAGTACAACTTGGTATCCCTGTTAACCCCAGGCCAATAAAATTGTGTGCGTTTTGCCATTGTCAAAGTATCTAGTAAGTATAGATTTATTTATTTTAAACCAATGTTTAGCTGATCCTGTGTGTTTAGTAGTTTTTTGGTTTGCTAAGATAAATAAACCTTGTAATGTTGGGTCATTTTTCTGTTTTTCTGCAAAAACAGAAGGTGTTACAATACTAATATGAGATATAATTGTATCTATGACTGGAGTGGGTGGTGTAGCCATGTCCGTAGCTAACTGTTGTGCACTGGTTACAACAGCATTCGCCACCTGTGGGTGAGATTCAACCCACACTGCAATCTCCTCAGGAGGGCAAACTTTAACTCCAGGTATGTTACCAACAATTATCTCAGCTATTGGCGCCTTCAACCCGCAGGCATACACAGTGCCTGTGTAGAACGGCGTATCAATGTATACTTTTGCCACAGGGAAACTTTCTACATTCCCTCCAAAAGTGATACACTTGACGGATCTGCCTGTAAAAGCAGAGGGTTCGATAAGCGAGTGCTTAATCCCGATGGTTGAACATTCGGAATCTCTTAAAACTTGCACCATTTTTCCATTTAATATTCCTGGATGGAATGTGAGATAACCCATATTCACACATGCGGACATTGTAGGCATAATATGACCACAATTAAGTTTTTTTGTAGCCTTAGCTATGTGCTGCGATTGACACTCAAAACATGAATCATTTATTACCATACATGCATCAGCATGATCATCATCATTACCTTTGTCATTCTTGACAGGGCAATTATTTGCATGTCTATGTTTACTTTTGTCTCTCGAGGGAGATCTGACATGACCTTTATTCTTACTGAATGACTTTTTCTTATAATAATCAAAATCAGAGGAATTATCATTCCTGTAATCTCTACCATATGATGATCTCTGTTTATAGTAACCTTTCTGATGTGAATCATCATAATCCCTGCCTTTGTGATACCCACGATCATGGGGTGAGTACCCTCTATAGCCTCTTCGATACGAATTTGAAGGAGAGCGATGACGCCGAAAGTTATAAAAACCTCTCTCAGACTGATGACAATCTGAACGATAACGTCCATCAACGCTCTTCGATCGAGGTCTATGATCGTACGATCTGTGATCGTGGTGTGCTGAGCACGCAGGCAAAGATTCTCGAATAGAAGATCTATGAATATCTTTATTCGGATGTGCGATCGCATATTGTCTCCCGAGTTTTTCATATTCATCAATATTATTAGGATGTCTTTCCTGCAAAAAAGATTCTAATTCACTACTGCATGCAGATAAAACCTTATCTCGTAGCATGAGATCAATGACACCTTCATACGTTTTATTAATACCAGAGAGATCAATCCACCTGCTAAAAAAATGTTTAATTGATGCAATGAATTCACCAAAATCTGCATCTTTACTTGGCTTAGCCGCATGAAAACGATCTCTGAATCCAGACTCAGTCAACTGGAAACGTCTTAGTAGTACCTCTTTTACGACGTCGAAATCGTTTCTACTCTTTTCATCCAGACTCATGAAACATTTCAATGAGTCACCAGTCAAAAAATCAAGTAAAAGACTGCTCCATCTTTCTTTTGGTATGTTCAAGGCGGTGACTTTTATGATGAACCTAGATAAAAAAGAGTCAATGCAATCACGAGATTGATCAAAATTAGGCATTTTTTACTTCGGGTAGAAAACATTTGTACCCGCTGAGGTCTTAGCCTGCTCTGACTGCACTTTAGCCAATTCCAACACTTTTTCCTTTTCTGCATGAAGTCTTAATGACTCAAGCTCCATGGCATTTTTATGTGCCTGATCTAGTTGAAGAAGTTCCATTCTTCTTAACTCCATTTCTTTTTCCTTTTGAGCCATTTCTTTTTCCTTAAATTCTCTTTCTTTATCTTTTTGCTCTCTGTCTTTCTCTTGTTGAGCCAATTCTTTATCTTTTTGCGCTATTTCTTTTTCCATTTTCTCCTTTTCATGGGCCAATTCCAACTTCCTAAGTTCTTCTGCTCGTTTAATAGCCTCGCGTTGTTCTATCCTTTCAAGACGCCATCAAAGAAGGGCTGGCCACTCGAAAAGCAGCAGCTGGGAGACTTTTTCAGGCCATAAATCGAGGATTCCTCAGCAAGAGAGAGGTTGGTAAGAAAACGAAGATGGCTGTATACCGCTCCACCTATGTCCCAGTCTTGACAAATGGATGCGAGTCATGGGCAATGACTACAACCCATAAAAGCCAGATCCAAACCTCAGAAATGAGGTATCTGAGGAAGGTGGTTGAAGTAACAAGAAGAGACATGGTACGCAACCAGACGATACGCCAAGGCCTTAAATCCTACCCCCTGCAGACCCAAGTAGAACAGTCCCAATTAAGATGGTTTGGCCATGTCTGCAGAATGGGAGAAGATCGGATACCACGACAAGCATGGGAAACAAAGAGCCAAGGATCCAGACCCCGAGGACGACCCAGAGTCCGCTGGGAGGACAACATTAGACAATCTTTGAAGGATCGAGGACTAGAATGGAACCAGGCCAGGAGGAAGACAGCCGATAGGATAGTCTGGTGCTCTCTCTTCCAAACCTCTACACCTCACGATAGAAGGGGAACGACTAAGTAAGATATATTGAGATATAGAACTCAATATGTTATGTACATGTGTCAATCAATAACAAACAATCTGCAAGTACAAAAGACGAAGAACGATGAAAAACAATTAAATGAATTACAATGAGACGATATATCAGTTATCCGACAAAAATTTACGATAATAAAGTAACTAAGGTAGACTTATACGTATTAATTAGTAAAGAAAGTAAAAGATTAACATTACAAAGAAGATAACGAGACAAGTCGTCTGTAACTAACGTGTAGACAGAGGCGTTTTAGATAACACACGAAAACAATTGTAAACAATACTGAAATAAGGCTATGCAAATAAATATGACATGTTTACGTGACGTAACAGCTAAGTACACACGAGTATGGTTATACTGCGAACTGAGGCTTCAGTGAATTTATATCCTGACTCTAAAAGTCAGATCCTCAGTCATATAAGCATGAGAACCTAATAGACGTTAACATTCACTGAATTTTTCCAGAGAAAAATCCAGTCAATATTAAACCCTTTCCAACCTTCCCGACGAATAAACGAATAAACAGATAGATATGGATGGGGCACAGAAAATGATAAGTATGAAAGTAAGCAAAGTAACGACAAACTGCAGACCAAAGTTAGTACAAGGACAGTATGAAAGTGCTCAAGCGCTTCGATAAAATTAAGAACTTATCTTTTTATCTGTCCTGGTTATCCTGAGAAATACATTAGTGCATATAAATCCAAGCTTCAGTTCCACTCAAGTCTAGACAGCAGCTGATGATCATTGATAGAAGACCTTGACCTTGGTAGTACGATCGTTTGAGAGATTCAACCGTTTTCAAACGCTGGTTACCGATCTGCTTACTGATCTGCGTTGCCGCTGTTGATGCTGTAGTTGAAGACACTCTTCTTCCAACGGTTCAGATACTTGAAGTTGATTAATATCGTTCCTTTGAAATGGTTCAGCTTCTTGTAGTGGCTGAAATAGGATCATCTCAGAATGTGTAGTCTGCTAGTAATGACGGCCTCGATACAATGACGTCATATACTGACATGCGCGCTAGAGTTGCCGGTTTGTCTTGAATGAAGATTCTCGCTATAAAAGTTTATCGTTAGTTCAACTCACTTTCGATACTTTATGGGGGACTGTAGACCTACGAAATCCAAACGCTTCCTGACACCAGAATTATATGTTACGGACTTTTTGACAACCTTTGACACCAGTTTAAAGTCAGGCTCTAAATGCTTAGGATGACCAAGATGTTGTGTGCGTATTCTGATCTTATAATGTCAAAGTCCGCCGGGTTCATTTATATATATTTTACAGGATTCCGTTGGGCACTACGTTGGTATCGATATTGTCTCTAGTAACCCGTGTGATGCGTTGATTACTGGAACATGCTTCATATTAAACTTCTGATTATTGACTGACCTGTCTATTCTTGCCTTATTAATATCAGCAGTGTGAGATGCAGCGTGTTTAGGCAATTAAGTGTCACTGATCATTATGGATGGATCAAACAGTGTGGAATTCAACTCAGAATACGGCATTTAATAAGACCAGTATTTGACGACTTAAACATGTTTAATTAACTCTCTCATTTCATGAGTAGACACAACTATTCAAAGACATAGTTTATAAACATAGTTCCATGTACGTGTCGAATGAGTTCTTATTATTCATTAAAGCATATGTTCACTAATATATATATATAATTCTGTATCATGGTCAGTTCCTTTTGGCCAACATCCCGTGGCATAATATTCATAGGCTAAATAGGCTTACTCCTGTTGCTAGTTAATAATAGCCCTTTTTCCACTAGACTTACTTCCACTGCTAGTTTTGAAATATCCTCCTTACGCTAGACTTACATCTGCTGCTAGTCGTCTAATATCCTTGTTACACTAGGCTTACGTCTGCCGCTAGCTATACAATATTCGTCTTACACTAGTCTTACTCCTACTGATAGTTACGACTCTTCATTTGGCATACACTGCCAGGCTAATCTGCCATAATTACAAACTGCGTTAATAACGAGACGACTTACGTTTAATCCAAGAACACACTGCTAAATAGGCTTTCCAGCCACACATATAACTTCAGTGGACAATGCCACACATATCCTAGTGGTTATACCACACATATCATAGTGACTAGGCCACACTTGTAAAAACACGCTGCCGTTAGGGTCAAAACCCACGATTCGAATGACGTTACTAAGTCCTACGCGTAATGCATAAAGATATGCATTCTATGTCGTTAATATTCATTTGCGGTGTTCCATGGTGCACCCATTCGGATCGAGCTCAAATCCAAATGCCTGCACACATGCAACAATTCCCGACATCATCGATCATTAATATATTCACTCATTTGAGGTGTTCCATGATACAGCCATTCGGATCGACGTCAAATCCAAATGCCTGTAAACATGAACCAATCCTCAACATCTAACCACTATTGCCCTTGCTGTTTGACTCGCCGCGAGAGAACGATTCCTTAGGTGACTCAGCACAATATGACGATCTAGCGCAGGGGTAGTAACTCGTGGTTGGCCACTCGGAAGTCTATCCCGGCACTGCCAGTGGTTCCGTAACGTTCATTGAGACGTACAATAGTGCTGTGGTGGCAATTCATCCTTCTGGCAATGGCCGACGAGCTCATTCCGGTCCCCAACATACCAATGGCTCGTTGGCGGTCGTTTTTAGATAGTCGTGGCATTTCAAGCACATGTACTGGGTGTTTTGTCTCAACGGCCTTTTTATACCGAGTATACTGCCACAACGCGTACACATTTTCAGGGTCATAGCTGTTGGGAATCGTGTTGCCCGTGTAACTTTCATTGTTTTCATGTAGTCTGTACACAAACTCGTGGGTTGAATCATGCACTTTCCATTCCAGCAGCCATTCGCTCTCTACCTCATGACAAACACGGGGAAAATCCATTCCCACACATTTTTTTCCAACTTGGCGGCATCAGTATATACAATAGTTGTGCGTTTTTAATGTGCTTCAGTATATTTTTAAAAAAATAGAGCCACGGTAGCACAGTAGTTAGTGCACTGGTGTCCCAGCTCGGCATCCTGGTTCGAGCCCCTGTTGAGGTGGGATTTTTTAGACTGCTTACGGCTCCGGTGTCGACCCAGCCTCATGAGAGCAACTCTGGGGAGGTTAAAGGCGGCCATCGTGATGCTGACCACATCACCCCTAGTGTGCTGATGGTCAAGAAAATATGGGCCTTACACCATATTCCCAATATGTCTCAATTAGGCGTGTAACAGGATCCTTTACATTTGTTTACCTTAACAAAATATTGACGTTAATGAATGACATGAAGAAGTACTACTTAATGATTATTGTCAATTAACGTTTATTCTTTGCGATACAATGTATAGACCATCTATCATCTGTCAACCACCTATCGTCTGTTTGTTGACCATTAATCGTCTATTTGTTGACCATCTATCGTCTGTTTGTTGACCATCTATCGTCTGTTTGTTGACCTTCTATCGTCTGTTTGTTACCATTTATCGTCTGTTTGTTGACCATGTATTTTCTGTTTGTTGTTGCATTTTGATAATAATAATAAAAGTGGTCCCTAAAACGTGTTTATTTTTTTACTTGTGTAACTCTCAGTACCAGCTCATATCTATATTGCACTGTATTTTAGTGTCCAGTTATTGTGCTAATGAATGGATTGAGAATAATGGATCCTGCTACCTCTTCCTACATGAACAATGGGAATGGAGCTCTGCCCAGGTTAGCCATCATGTTGTATTCTTCAACGTTCAGATTACATAGCTATTTATTTAGTACCATAATGATATTATCTATTTAAGTTACACAAATTATTCTAAGTGCCAGACCGTAATGATGTATGGCAATCGTTGTTTGAGTGTTTAATGCTTCTCTGGTAGACTAAGTATTTATATTGTTAGACAGAGTGACAGACGGACAAACATACAGACATACTGGTGTGTAGGTAGATAGGCAGATACGCAGGCGGGTAGGAAAGCAGACAGGCAGGTAGATATGTGGATAGGCAGGTAGATAATAGATAGATAGACACATACAAACAGGTAGACAGAAAGATAGACAAATAGACAGTTAGATAGATAGATAGATAGATAGATAGATAGATAGATAGATAGATAGATAGATAGATAGATAGATAGATAGATAGATAGATAGATAGATAGATAGATAGATAGATAGATAGATAGATAGATAGATAGATAGATAGATAGATAGATAGATAGATAGATAGATAGATAGATAGATAGATAGAATGTCAGGTAGGTAAATCTTTCTGGATAAATCCTCGTCACAACACAGTGGTCGGTAGTCGGGTAGTGTTAAGTTTGATACTTTCACCACAGCTGGCTGAATGTAAATGAAAATGGAAAAAGAAATCTGGGTAGCTATAAGTCCAGTTATATTTATTCTTATTGTCATGTGTTCGTACTCTCTCTCTCTCTCTCTCTCTCTCTCTCTCTCTCTCTCTCTCTCTGGGTGAAACAAGAGGGCCGAACAAGTCAACCTCGAAGGCCCGATATTACATAAGAATATTTTAGGTGCTATTTGACTTTGACTTAGACTCCTTTTCTCAGAATTAGGCCGCTAGTAGGTTTGGGTTTGTGATTCGTACTAGATTTAAGAAGAAAATAATAATAATAATAATAATAAATTATTTAAGCACCAAACACGGCGCATAAGGCAGAAACCAGTGCTCTCCAGTTTGTTCGTTGTGACGCCACTCCTCTTAGCTCTTGCACATTATTTAAGCCCGACGTTCTTCCTTCTCTTATTACTGTTCTTCTAAGTGTTTCTTTTAGTCTTCCTTTTTTCTTCTTACCCTCAGGAACCCAAGTGAGCGCCTGTAGTGGTATTCTGTTGTTTTGCATTCGTAGGACATGACCGATATATGACCATCGTCTTTTCCTTATATAGTCGGAGACATATTTCTGCTTAGAGTCTTCTCTTATTTGTCGATTAGTCTTGAATTCTTTCCAACTGATGTTCATGAGTTTTCAAAGACATTTGTTCTCGAATGTATTCAGCTTTTTCTCCAATGATTTTGTTATTTTCCAACTTTCACAGCCGTATGTTAACACTGAGATAACATTCGAATTAAACAGACGAAGCTTGGTATGTATATTCAGTGATCGTAATTTCCAAATGTTAGATAATCTATTGTAGGCGCTAGCTGCCAAAGCAATTCTAGTATGAATTTCTTTAATTATTTCTTCCATTTTTCCGTCTTGATACATACTTCTTACATTCCAGTATCCAATTTTTAAAATCTCCTTAGCCCCCAAGATATTAGAATGAGTCATGTTCACTGTCGAGCCTAGTTCTGTTTCGGTAACAATCGCTTGTTTTACGATAGTGACTTGTTAACTCTCTGATCAACCCCCCTATCCAACCGACCGATTCGAGGGTTTCGAGGTCGGTTATCGGAAAATATCTACACCACTAGATACTCTGATGTATCTTTTTTTCTATAATTTAACATAACATGGTACTATACATCGAAATATACACATTCCTGATGTTTTTCTTTCGGCGTCTAAGGTGAGAAAAGAAATTCACCTCCATCTTGGAAGGGTAGATAACTTGGAAGAAAATACAAGCCATTTAATCACAATATCAGTATTCTATCCAAACCCGCGTAAAGGTATGTTCTATTATCCACTCGGTTATTAAATTTGATTAGAAACCACAAATGTCGAGCGTATCTTATCGGTTTTAACCCGTGAAATAAGCGCTAGTCATTTACAAAATTACCCATAATGAATTAGAAATATATATATATATATATATATATATATATATATATATATATATATATATATATATATATATATATATATATATATATATATATATCGTCAGAACTGAATCGCCTAGTGCCTTTACTACTCAATTAAAATATCTCTTTCTGGGTGATAGCGAGTAATTAAATTTACGTTACAGCTTGAAAAATATTAGCTATGTGTTATTTAATACGTTAGTCAATTAACACAGAAAATCCTAGTGAAATAAAATGATGAACTTTGACAATTAAATCACTCAAAAATGCTAGTATATATATTTACCGCAACACAGAGAATGAAACTATCTCCAACGAAATACTAAGTCCCACTTTAACAATGGCTCTAGGATTCGAAGCTAGATATTCCGAAAAAATTCTGAGGCTACTTAATAATTGATTTTAAAGGATGTGGCATTTATATAAAATAGGTATAACTTTACTCGTTAATGCGAGATATAGCGCCTTAGCCCGTATTTTGGGAAAATCTGCGGTTCGATTCCTGAATGAAAGCTATATTTCCCACCTATGCCGACCACATAGACGTCTGCCAACGAGCTAACCGTCTTTTTATCCGTCTCGCTCTGTAGCTAATTACATCCCCCTAGCAAAATTTAAACATCAGAGGTACGTCTATTGTCTTATCGCCCTTGATTCTACAAATAGACGACCCATTCTCTTTCTACGCGCGTTCTAGTCTGATCTGTCACTATTTCAACGATTGCTCATCGCTCGCGTGATAATTCAGTTAACGGCTCTTACTCGCTGGCTGTTACCTGTCCCGTCGTGGACTAGCTACTAGGTCTGTTTGTAAGACTCACTAGTGCCTGTGAGGCATAGAAAAAAATAGGCGTGGCTAAAATATGAATTGGACAGATATCGAAGTGTAAGGGTTCTGCGTTTAACAAAACGTGCATACTAATAAGGAAGCAAAGGTGGGAAGTCAGGTGTGAAGCAAAGTCGTGCGGATTCATGTAATCTATTTGCATAACCTGTCACAGATCGTCCGTGTTTGAAGATGTGAAACTCTTTCATGTCTACTTTATGGAAATAGAGTTACCAATATCCGTAGCTTCCGGGTGACTGTTTTCTTTAATTTCAACCCCCTCCTCCTTCGTGCTCCAATTCCGACTCATAAAGTCTGCACCTACGTTTTCTTTTTCTGGTATGTATTCTACTTTAAAGGAATACATGTTTAGCAACAACGCCCATCGCATTATCTTCGCATTGAATTCCTTATTCGCTCTAAAAAACGCCAGTGGAGCATGATCTGTCTGCACCGTGAATGATACTCCGTACAGATATTCATGGTGTCTCCTTATCCCATGAACCAGTGCCAGACATTATCTCTCCACTGTGGTATAGTTTCTTTCTGCTTTATTCAAATTACGACTTACGACTGCCGTATGCCACTGGGAATAGTCCGTTTGGATCATCGTCGCCTGCTTGAAGCAGAGTTGACCTGATGCCTTGACCCGATGCGTCAACCCGCAATCTAAAGGGTTTGGTAATGTCAGGTAACCGTCAAATTGGTTATTCAGACTGCTGTTCATTGAGCGTGACGTAAGCGTCTTCGCACTTAGAATCCCAGATAATTTTCTCAGGTCGTCCCTTCTTTGTAAGGTCAGTAAGGGGTGCAGTCAAACCATTGAAGTTTTTGATGAATTTCTGGTAATATGCAGACAGTGATAGAAACGACCGTGTTTCTCTCTTCTTTCTTAGCCTTTTCGCTGCACGTATTTTCTCTACGTTCTTAGCAACTGGCCACGTAGAACCGTGAGAAATGGTATGCCCCAGGAAGTCAAGCTTTTCGAAGCCGAATAAACATTTGCTAGGTCTAGCTGTGAGACCAGTTTCCTGTAGTCTCCTGAGGAGCATAGCAACCGTAGCAATATGTTATTCGTAGGTATCCGTTGCATCTATTATATCGTCCATGAAATTGTGGATATCCAGACTGTGCAATGGTTCTAAAAGCTTGTTCATCACCCTTGTGAAGACTCCTGGTGCGTTATGTAAAACGAATGGCTTCACGTTGAGAGTATAGTGTCCTTCACTGGTGTTGAAAGCTAGCAAAGGCTTAGTTTCCTCCTTGGCTGGTATTTGATAATAACCTTTACTCAGGTCAATCTTGGAGAAAATCCGTGCCTTGCTTAGCTTGGTAAACAGCTCAGAAGCGCTCTCGAGAGGTTCCGGCTGGAATTCCGTTACAGTGTTAAGTAGACGGTAATCGATGCACAGCAAAACCTCCTTATTGGGCTTCTGCAACAGCACTACGCTCGCACTATAAGGAGATGCAGACTCACTAATAATTTCTGCTTGACGTAGCTTGTCAATCTCTTCCCATAGCGTATCAGCTGTAGCATACGAAATAGGGTACACTCTGGTTCGAACAGGTGTCTCGTTTGTCAGTTTCATATCGAACTCTACGCGATGTGTTCGCCCAGGTATGCCCGTTAACACTGCTGTGTACTGTTTCAGTAGCGCCATCGTTTCTGTCTGTTGTGCTTCAGAGAGAGTGTCAACGAATTTTACATCTTTGAAAGACTCCGTTTGTTGCAATGGATATTCCATGCAACTATCGTCATCTTCAACATCTTCGGTAGCTATGGCGACCGCCAGGAGATGTTCGGAGGACAACACCGGTCTTTCCAAGTATTTCTTTAACAGATTTACATGGTAGACCTTCTCTTTTCCTTTAATAGAGATCTGATAGTTAGTTCTTGAGATCTTTTTAAGGACGTTAAACGGCCCCTGCCATCCGATCCGTAGTTTGTTGCTTCCGGTTAGCAGTAACCACAAAACTTTCTCCCCTGGTTGTAGTTCTCTCTCTTTCGCTACTTTATTGTATCGTTTAGCGTGCTTCGCGCGTGCTCGCTTAAGGTTGGTCGTTGCTAGATCTCATCCTAGTTGTAACGTTTCCTTTAATTCCAATACATTTTTACTGGTTTAGACGACTGTCTCATCAGCCTCCTGATCTGTCAGCGACCGGAGTAAGGCTTCTAGCGGGCCTTTGATAGGTCTGCCGGATAACAGTGTAGCTGGTGGGAACGCTGTAGAAGCCTGGGGAAGTTCTCTGTAGACGAATAAAGCTGCAGGAATGAAAAGGTCCCAATCTTCAGGTTTTTCTTGTCCCAGCTTACGTAACATCATGGTGAGGCTTCCGTTGAAGCGTTCCACGAGCCCATTTCCGGCCGGATGGTACGGGTTTGTGTGGATGTGTTTGGCCCACAAGATCTTAAAGATCTCCTTTAGCACGCTGCTTAAAAATTCCGAAAATTTGCTCTGCAGCTTCATTCTTTTTCACAACACCAACTTTTTATAGTGGATGGCTTGTAAAGTCTACAGTTTTTTTGTTTTTTTGTTTCTTGGTTAATTGCTATCATTTTTTTAATTAATATAAATAAATGAATGATGAATCTGATGATATAAAATTTGTTTGTGTACATGTTAGACGTGATAGGAAGAGAGGAATGGAAAGATGAAAAAAACGATTTAAAAAAAAAAAGATTTTATCTTAAAAATCTTATTTTTAATTTTAAAAAAAAACAACAAACGAAGAGTCCTTATCCCTTGCATCTCAATGAAAGTCATTTGAATACTACAAATCAAATGACGATCTTTTCGATACACCCATCATCAGTAGCAAAGCAACAAACGCCCTCGTTAGCAGTAATATTCGGTCGTAACCCTAAACCTTTCCCATAGACCTAAACCTAACCCCAAAAATTAGACATACTAGCAATGACATTCTACTTTCGTTTCCATCTCTGCCATCACCCATATTCTGAGAACCGATATCAGCGCTAATAAAGAAAAAAATCTCCTCGTCATCGCATCTGAGTCAGAATCATTAAAATTAGAGCGAAAATGGCCGCATGTTCGATGCCGATTGATTTCGATTTAAAAAATTCACAGAAAATAAACGCGAATACACCCATCACAAAATAAAGATCGAAAACGGAAGCTAACCCTCTCGCAAATAAGCTGACCAACACAGGTAATTAAGTTTTGTTAAGGTTATTATCATAAAAAAACTTCACAACATCCAATATCAATAGCAATAGAAAATCATTTGGTTACAGAAATTGAAAAAAAAAATAAACCCATAAGTGCAATCTCCTTTGTTGAGACAAGATCTCAAAAAAAGAAGTTATTAACCCCAAAAGGTCAAAAGATTTGCGCTATGGTATAGAAGTTGACTATACTGTAAAGAACCGAGCTCCTAATTAACCTATCCTGAAATTAACAGTATTAGCAAACATAAAAGAAGGAAAAAATAACAAAGTGAGTACAATGATTATGCAACAGAAGAATTATTCAGTCCTCTCTCTCTCTCTCTCTCTCTCTCTCTCTCTCTCTCTCTCTCTCTCTCTCTCTCTCTCTCTCGCTTCTGACACAGTAGTGGCCACATTCAGTCGCGCTTACCTAATCGTTGTTTACAACATCTGGAACATATCTCCATGACACAAGCAACAAATCCAGTGTTGAGTTTTGGAAAAATAAGCCCCAGTTCCTCCAAGACTGATTAATCCTCCTGTTGAGGAACGCTTACTTTGGTAATGATAATTGGATCTGTTTATGTCACATCAATTAGTCCAGGTAGGAAAATAAATACGAGATCTAGTGTTCACAGTGTACAGTAGCTTGTAATTCCGACAGTTAAAGAGAATGTCAGGTAGGTAAATCTTTCTGGATAAATCCTCGTCACAACACAGTGGTCGGTAGTCGGGTAGTGTTAAGTTTGATACTTTCGCCATAGCGGGCTGAATGTAAATGAAAATGGAAAAAGCAATCTGGGTAGCTATAAGTCCAGTTATATTTATTCTTATTGTCATATGTTTGTACTCTATCTCTCTCTCTCTCTATCTCTCTGGGTGAAACAAGAGGGCCGAACAGGTCAACCTCGAAGACCCGATATTACATAAGAATATTTTAGGTACGATTTGACTTTGACTTAGACCCCTTTTCTCAGATTTAGGCCGCTGGTAGATTTGGTTTTGTAATCCGTACTAGATTTAGGAAGAAAGTACAAGTCATTTAATCACAATATCAGTATTCTATCCTAACCCGCGTAAAGGTAGGTTCTATTATCCACTCGGTTATTAAATTTGATTAGAAACCACAAATGTCTAGCTTATCTTATCGTTTTTAACTCGTGAAATAAGCGCTGGTCATTTACAAAATTACCCATAATGAATTAGAAATTATATATATATATATATATATATATATATATATATATATATATATATATATATATATATATATATATATATATATACGTATCTGAGGAAGGTGGTTGAAGTAACAAGAAGAGACATCGTACGCAACCAGACGATACGTCAAGGCCTTAAATCCCATCCCCTGCAGACCCAAGTAGAACAGTCCCAACTAAGATGATTTGGCCATGTCTGCAGAATGGGAGAAGATCGGCTACCACGACAAGCATGGGAAACAAAGAGCCAATGATCCAGACCCCAGGACGACCCAGAGTCCGCTGGGAAGACAACATTAGACAATCTTTGAAGGACCGAGGACTAGAATGGAACCAGGCCAGGAGGAAGACAGCGGATAGGATAGGCTGAAGCTCTCTCTTCCAAACCTCTACACCTCACGGTAGAAGGGGAACGACTAAATAAGTATATATATATTAATTAAATTTACGTTACAGCTAGAAAAATATTAGCTATATGTTATTTAATACACTAATCAATTAACACAGAAAATCCTAGTGAAATAAAATGACGAACTTTAACAATTAAATCACTCGAAAATTCTAGTATATATTTACCGCAACACATAGAATGAAACTATCTCCAACGAAATACTAAGTCCCACTTTAACAATGGCTCTAGGATTCGAAGCCATATATTCCGAAAAAAATTCTGAGGCTACTTAATAATTGATTTTAAAGGATGAGGTATTTATATAAAATAGGTATAACTTCGCTCAGTATGCGAGATATCGCACCTTAGCCCGTATTTTGGGAAAATCTGCGGTTCGATTCCTGAATGAAAGCTATATTTCCCACCTATGCCGACCACATAGACGTCTGCCAACAAGCAAACCGTCTTTTTATCCGTCTCGCTCTGTAGCTAATTACGTCCCCCTTGGAAAATGTAAACATCAAAGGTATGTCTATTGTCTTATCGCCCTTGATTCTACAAATAGACGACCCATTCTCTTTCTACGCACGTTCTAGTCTGATCTGTCACTATTTCAACGATTGCCCAATCGATCGCGTGATAATTCAGTTAACGGCTCTTACTCGCTGGCTGTTACCTATCCCGTCGTGGACTAGCTACTAGGTCTGTTTGTAACACTCACTAGCGCCTGTAAGACATAGAGAAAAAAATAGGCGTGGCTAAAATATGAGTTAGACAGATATCGAAGTGTAAGGGTTCTGCGTTTAACAAAACGTGCATACTAATGTTGACGCTTGTTTCAGATTGTTGACCCTGGTTTTTACGGCAATGTCATTTTTGATATAATTCCTGCTTCAGTCCTTTTTATTAAACTGTTCATTATTTCTGGCCATATATTATTTTATGGTTTTTCTGTTTTGTCGGTTGATGTATTTTATTTCGAGCAAATCGTGCTTAAATTATATTGGCGAATGGTAGGTGTAGATTGACCAACATTTCAACAATAGTGAGTTGATAAATCCTGAGATGAGAGTCTTCTTCTTCTTCTTCGTTCGCCCTGAAAAGGACGGTGGTTGCGTTGTGTCTGTTTACAACGTAGCTGTGATATCTGCACCTTTCGGTCGACACATCCGACTTCTGCACGGCATTTTTTAGGACCGGGTTTGCCTTCCCATTTCGATCCACACTCGCTCAGCCAGCCTGCACAGCTGCAGACTGTTTCCAGGACCACCACGTGGAGGTGGAGTGCGGTCTTGACCAGCTCTGGTTCGCTGGTCCTGACGCAGGCAGTCAAGCTATGAGTCGCTGCGTTGTACATCATTTTTATTAATGGCATGGATTCCACAAGACATTTGATAATTATCAAGCAAATATAAGAATCGTCTCCTGAGTTTACTTCATTAATCGTTCTAAACGACTGGCTGTTTACTCGCGATTCCGTAGGTCGGTAATCCGGTAACGAACAGCTAGAGTTAACGATCATTATGCTTTGGATACTGTTTAATCAAGATACTCCCTGAAATATATTTGATTTGAAGAATAATTCACTTCATCACAATGAGACGTTATTTGTATCCATATCCAATAGGCAGACCCTGGTGCCATATCATAAAGAAAATCCTCAACACAATTACTATCATCAACGGGAGCCTTACAAAATTGCGTCCGTCTAGGACCGAATCTAAACCACAAAGGGTACAATTATAATGTCGTCACGTGCTAGCTTATCAACGCGACACGTCATCATAAATCTAGGCAACTCTAGCCTTTCGCGTTCAATACCGTGAAGCGCGAAACATAAGATATATATATTAATAGCATTTTAAAACCTTTAATGCGTAACTTTTAACCGAGCTCACTATAACAGTGGCTAACATCATAAACCCTATGTAACAACTAATAAGGGAGCAAAGGTGGGAAGTCAGGTGTGAAGCAAAGACGTGCGGATTCATGTAATCTATTTGCATAGCTTGTCACAGTATAGTAGTTCAGTATAGTAGACTGGCTCATAGGCAAATATGTGTTTTTCTACTCTAATTTGTTTCTTCTTTTCCATTCCCCTTTTCAAGATCTAATTATCTAGGCATACCGCATTATTGTTCTGTTTTAAGAGTACAAATCCAGTGCCATTTCCGGGCACTTCTGTAACGGTGAAGAAACATGCCACTTCTGCTGCCTCAGACACGTCACAAATGGCGACAGTATTGAGGTTGTTGCATGGGGTTTGTCAATCTGAGCATGTTTTGGTTTGAAGGATTATTTTCATTGCACACGGACTACTCCATCGGTGCTGCGATAAACATGAGCGTATAAAACACATTACTATACACACCGCTACTGCAGTAAAACTTACTGTTTTATCATGTAGGCTTCCTACAAGGGAGTCAACGCTGCGGCGACCTCACGACCTTCATATGAAAGAAATAAACAAAATGGAAAAACAAAATGTCCGCACATATCAGGACATCACATTTGTTTATAGGGAAGATTTTTCTTCTCAGTGATGGCTAAAAGGCTCACCACATACCTCCTGGAGAATGAATACATTGATACTACCATAAAGAAAAAAGGTATCCGAGTGTTAAGGGATGGAGAAATTGCCCGAATTCTTTCCATTGTCTAGTGTCTATTGGTGTTAATAAAAATTTGTGGATTCATTGATCTTGGTTTGGTTTTCATTGCTGAATGTTATCTGAGCCATACTTAGTCTCTGAACCTTTTTGTGTCAAACTTCAAATACTGAACAAGGTTATGAACCGTTTAAACGAATCTTGATTGAGTGGATAAACTTCTGGGCTTGGACGATTTGGCAACAGTTTAATATCAGTAAGTACAAACTTATAACATCACAATCACGAACATGGCATGAATGTTCCCTCGCTATTTCACAGTCTTGCTTTATCTTAATTAGATCTTCATACAATGTCATTCAACTTCACTATTATTTATCCTTCTAATATCCTTCATTATCTTCATTTTTTTCATCGGGGTATTTAGCATCCCGGCATAACAAGAGTTCGTTATATTTTTTCCATTAACATCGGGGGATTTGAGCGTCCCGGTATATCAATTATTCACACAACCTATTTCTCTCAATCCATTGACTTCGGGGTATTTTTCATCCCGGTATAACAATTATTCATATTTAATAATCCTCTTTGACCTCGGTGGATAAGGCGTCCCGGTATAACAAATGTTCAACATAATCCTTTTTGACCTCGGGGGATAGGCCGTCCCGGTATAATAAATGTTCAATTATATCTTCTCATATAAATTTCCAATGTCATATTTCTTGCTCCTGGGAATTATCATCCCGTAATAACTTCATTTATACTTTCGGCATCATCATATGCCTGTCATTAAAAGCACACAGCTTACCAACACCCTCTGAAAAATTCTTGAAAACACAATCGTACAATGGCTGACACACACAAGCCATTAGACACAGCTAGACGCTCCGGCGTCACATTCCACTCTGTATTTTACGTCATACCTAGATATTCATCTCACAGCGACCGCTTTCATCCATCTCTTGCATTCAGTTGAGGTACGACATGGTGTGACAAAAATCCGGTACTAATAATAAATTGCCGCGATAAAAATCACATCATGAAGTAGCCTCAACACCCAGGTACCCCAGGGTGTCTTGAGCATGTCACAACGATCTGGCAAGCAATTCGACAGGCAAAGATGACAGAACAAATCTCCAAGTAATCTGGTTGAATCTAGCTAATGCTACTGGATCCGTTCCACACTAGATGTTATGTCAGGACCTGGAAATGTACCTTGTCCCACAAGAAATTGCAGCAATACTGATGCTGTATTTCTCAGGGTTCTGTGTCAGATTGTCTACCATAGAGTACACAACGAGGTGGATTGACCTACAAGTTGGAATTGCGATGTAATATACCATCTCCCCGATACTATTCGTGTTTGCTATGCAGGTAATCCTTAAGGCGGCTGAAGGATCCGTAATAGGCCCATAGCTCAATGGGAGGTGACACATGCCACCGCTTAAAGCATTCATGGATGACACAACAATTCTGACATCAGATGAACACCAGGCCCGGAGAATGTTAGCACGCCTGGATAAACTAGTCAGCTGGTGCAGAACGAGCTTCAAACCTAAGAAGTCGAGAGGCCGATCAATCAGGCGAGGGAAGACAGTGGTGGTCACAATCATGGTTTCGAACCAAAAAATCCCTACTGTCATTGAGGAACCTGTAAAAAGTCTTGGCAGGGTGTATGATTCCTCATTAAAAGACTCAAAGGCAGTTCAACAGACAATAGAAATGGCAGACAAAGGATATCATAGACCAAAGCAGACTCCTAGTAAAGTTCAAACTGGGGCGCCTCCAGTCCTTTGGCCACTGCTTATAAATGAAATGAGCACCAGTACAGTGGAAGCCATAGAGTAAAAGGTCAATAAGTTCATGAGGAAATGGCTAGGAGTACCACCAGGTCTGTCAGATGTAGCACTGGACTGCAAAAAGACAAAGCTTCTGCTTCCTTTCAAGTAATTTGTTATATAATAATGTTGCGAGGTCTTTTATATTATTATTCATAAATTCTGAGTAGACTTATTTCTACTCTGGCCAAGAACACTTAGGGGTACATCTGATATACCACGAACACCGTAATCCAAACTGAAACTTGTAATGATACCACAAAGGCCAAGTGGACAATTGAATATACTGTTTAATCTTACAAACGCTGCTCCACAATTCTCAACTGGAAAGCCCTAATATCTATTGGCATTACATATGCAGGCATCAGTCTAGCTCAGTATTGTCTGTAGCTAAAAACGCTGTCCTCGACAGGTTGACACATTTTAATTACTCACGTTCTTCGCGGAAATCATGATTCCTTTCAAACATAAACTAGCATCATCACACGGAGGTGTATGGATGATCTAGTGGTCGAACATTGTAGGAATATGTCATGTAATAATATAATTCTCACGTGCTCAGAGAGACACGTCCACTTGACTCAAAAACACTTATAGAAGAACCTAGCAGACGATCGCTAACTTTTTGGGGTCCCAACTTTGGCATCTGCAACCTGAGCCAAAATGCAATGACGTAACTTCCTGTTTCCAAGGACTACCGATAATAAACAATTATGGATCCTAGTTGAACCATTTTGATATCGACAGACATGTTATGAGTTTACTTTTAACAAATACAAAGTAGGAAAGACAAGGTTCGCAATGATACTGTACGAGTCAGCAGATGACGTAGTTAAGACCATTCATCCCACACTAAAAAACTGGAAGGAAGTGGAAAGTGGATGAAGCTGTTGGTGCGGCCCAAGACTCTCTGAAGCTGAGGGAGGTACTCTGATACACAGAGAAAAATAGACGAGGACTTGGCCTTGGTGACATCTGCTGTTGGTCCAATGCGCCAAACAGGGAACGCAGAGTCATGGTAGTTCAGGAGATACGATGAACTGAGAATGATAAGAGGATGCAAAAAGCGGTGAAGCTTCTTATCCAAGCAAGACCAATGGACAACATGGGAAGGAGCCCTGCAAAGGTCCTTGACTTGGAATGATATGTGGCAAATGGCACCTCTTAGACTCAGCTTCATTATTAGATCAATTTATGACCTCTTGTCATCATCCGCGAATCTTGTGAGATGGGGAAAGTCTGATAATGCTTAATGCCCTATATGACACGAGAGGCAGACACATGAACACAAATTTTCAGCTTGCAAGGGCGATACACATGGCGCCACAACAAAGTACTAAATGAGCTGGCTGCTGCAGTAGACCTGGCAAGGGTGAAGGCGAATAGCAAAGTCAGACCGAGCACCGCAAACACATACTTTCTGAGAGCTGGAAAGTTAGCACACTCCAACCCAAGCAAATGAAGTAGCACTTTACTATCTCTTCTTGACTGTGAAATTGACTGGGAGATAGCAGTAGACATACCTGGGCAATGGGCATATCCAGAGAGTATCAGAAGATCTCGAAGACGGTCAGATATAGTTCTGCATTCCTCATCATCGCACCAGATTATAATGATTGAGCTGACCGTGCCATTGGAATCCAGATTGGACGAGCAATACTCGTTCAAGGTGTCCAAGTAAAATGATCTGGCCACTGATTTGAGACACGATGGTTTTACTGCTAGGGTCATGGATGTTGAGGGGGGTGCAAGAGGGCTCGTTGTAGCCTCAGTGTATGATCTACTGAAACAGTTGGAGTTAAGGGGACAGTCAATAGCAAGGGCACTCAAGAGCTTCAGCGAAACAGCGGAGAAGTCATCGTGCTGGCTGTGGAACAACCGCCACGGGCTATGTAAGTCGGGATAAAAATTCGTTTTCTACATAGGTGTTACGTACATTTATTACCTACGGGGGTAGTCTTCGGTCCTGCCAAATGTACGCACCAGTTTTATATAGTTATATTATTTGTGCGTTCGATTGATTCACGCACTGACGTGCACAATGCTGTGTGAGTTGCTTTGGACGCACGTGTAACCTAGTTGAGTAGATTCCCCATTTCTTATGGCAAGTTTAATTATGTAAATTTAAAATATCAGGCCGCTCCTATTAATGGTCTAGCGGGAATTCATCGGAGATGACATTCCTAGAATTGGACACACGGAGTCGATAGCCTTTGGAATCTTTTGTAGAGGGAGAATCCATATGTGGAATCAAGTTAATGAATATATATATATGCTTCACATGTTTAATATGCCGTTTTACCTATGCCAAAGTCGTGGTATGGATACCGAGAGGTTAGCCAAGATGAAACACTAACCTGGTTGTATTGTTATATCTGCCTTTGTTTGGATTGGATATGCTATCTAAGAATTTTATGAAGAAAGTCTGGGATGCTTACAAGTATGATATAAATTATTGCTCCGTGAGAATGAATCCGTTTGCCTTAATAAACGTCCTTGGGAGAAGGTCAACGGACGTTAATACCATGTCTGTTATATGGTAATGGAAGGGATCCTTAGTCACTGGAATATAAGAGAACTTAACTGTTAGAGAATCTACAACAACTATTAACAGTGATATTAACATTTTGACGTATGATCTTCGCATCTGTAACTATGATTGTCTTGTTCCACTTCGTTGGTGTCACGTCAATAAAATATATGTACTGTAATCACCGACTTGTGTGCTGCCAATACTTGCCCAGTTCACCCAAGGCAACGATACTTGTTGGAATTTTCGTTTGAAGAACTTTGTTGACATTTATTCCGTTTTAACCATTCGCGTTTCAATTTACCTCTTCACTGAACCTATCGATAAAATGGAGTCAACAATAGGGTTTACTTTCACAATTGCCTCCAGCTGGCAGGAAATAGGAGTGGACTTGAAAGCTGCAACCAAGGTGGAGTGGGTTCAATTATCTGCACTAACAACAGGAGGCTAACACTTGTGAGTCATGACCCACGTGGGCCCGCTCCCCTTAGGGTGTAAAGGAGATTAAAGGGCCGAAACACTTGATCAACTGGGGTAATTCTCTGATGATCCGATTGCCTCCTGTTGTATTGCTCTGTACAGAGTTTCCTATCATCATCATATAATTTATCAATAGAGAATATGTTACGAACAGCAGATGGTAATGTAAAATAATCGTTTTCAGATATGCTGATCATGTTATCTTAATAAAGGTAATGTAACATATTCGTTTTGAGATATGCTGATGATATTATCTAAATAGGGTAATGTAACATAACCTTTTTAAGATATGCTGATGATACAACTTTAATAGGGGTAATGTAACATAAACAGAGATATGCTGATGGTATAATCTTAATAGTTAACACCAAGAATAAGAATCCCATTATTAGATTATTTGCAGGCATCAAATTTACCTATAAAAATAGAAGAGGTGTTAAGAATAGACAGATCTAGGGAACTGCATAATATAATCTAATAGTAAAGTATTTAAAGAGAACAAATGTTAATATATAGTAATTGGGAAGGTGAAGGTCTAATGATGTTCTTACAATACATTTGACTTATGGCAAGTGAAAGTCAGTTAGATATCTAACTGAAAACATCTGGCCTTTAGATCCATCCCCCTGAGTATTATTTTTATTTGGTATTTTTGTTTGATTCTGTTTTGTTTTATCTCGGTTTTTTTTTTTAATGTACAAGCAAAATTGGTAAATTTTAATTTACCATATTTACAAAGATTGACAGATGTGATGCCACTTTTCCGTATTCGGTAGTTATTCGACTTATTTGGAATTGAAAACACTATATATCCTAATTATAACCCATCAGAGGTTCAACGGTGTATTTTTCATCATTAAAAGACCCAAAAAAAAAAGAGTTCCAATGGATAATTGTTACTACTGTGACAACAAATGTAAATAACATCCCAAGAAGAGTTCTATTAGAAATGTCAAAGGACACAACACTTTATTCCATATCCACTTTAAAAAAAATATATTTCCTTCAATGATATCTTCTGGACACACTAACAAGATGGAACAACCATCTTGAAGCTCTGCCAGGAACACACTGCCCGAGATTACAGTTTTCTCAGTACAACTCAGTGAAAATTACTCATGCGCGAACAAACCGCTTGAGAACTCAGCTCAGCTCCTCCGTATCTTCCCCCAAACTATCACTAAGAGTGTTGTTGTTTTGATTCTGTTTTGTTTTATCTCGGCTTTTTTTTTTTTAATGTACGAGCAAAATTGGTAAATTTTAATTTACCATATTTACAAAGATTGACAGATGTGATGCCACTTTTCCGTATTCGGCAGGTATTCGACTTATTTGGAGTTGAAAACACTATATATCCTAATTATAACCCATCAGAGGTTGAACGGTGTATTCTTCATCATTAAAAGACCCCCCAAAAAAAAGAGTTCCAGTGGATAATTGTTACTAATGTGACAACAAATGTAAATAACATCACAAGAAGAGTTCTATTAGAAGTGTCATATGATGAAAAGAGAGATTTTGATTGGCTCGAAACTGATTTGAGCGTTGGAAAGAGTTAGAGGTAAAAAGGTGAGTTGAAAGTGAAATCTCGAAGCATTCAGATGGGTCTTAAGTGCTGTGCTCTGGTTGTGAGAAACAACGAGACAAGGAGCGTGGCCTCTGCTGTGTGAGGAGCAGAATTTCAGCTAGTTTTTTTTTTTCGCAATACTGATAGGATCAAGATGTGGTTGGTCCATGTTTCCACGGAGCTGTTGAAGGTGTTCTGATGTATGTAAATATCTGACTGTTTCATCGCAATTTCTGACTGTGCGTCAGTTGAGCCACATACATGTTGTCCGCTGTCACCAGTATTGTAACGACAGAAGTCTGTAGTATACACTTATCAACAGATGTACGCAAAAACTTCGATCTTTTTCCAGTGATATGTATCTCTGAATTTTATGATTCCATGTGGTATTAGTTTATTACACTTCCTGCAGACTCTATGGGTCTTTGATTTGTGATATGTATGTATGATGTGAGTGTTCTGTGGAAAATCATCATACCTCTAGATTTAATTCGTTGTGTGTCTGTGTGTGTGTGCACGAGCACACAACTGGAATTTCCAGTTTTTAAATTCTGAGTTTTTATTAAACAGTTTACGTGTCAACACCGCAAGAGTAACCTCGCAAGCATAGAGACAGCTATTGAGAACGCCTTTATTATAAAATACTTGGAGTCGCAGTCGTGTAAGTTATTTGCGGGTGTTTACTTTGATAAAAATGTTCTTCTAATTCATTGAATTAAGATACATAGACCTATACTTAGACAATGCGAGAGTTTTAAGAAGATAACTAGATTTCTACGTAGATAATATATTACAAGATCGTAACTAGACGTTTACACAAATAATATATTATTTTATTTTTTTGGTATTGTTGCATTGAGGTGTTGCTTCTAAAGGGAAAAAATTAAGTAAGAGCTTCTTTGTAGACGACATTGGTATTACAGTCACTTGACGTGTAAGTGTTCTGACGCAGGGAAATCATCGGGATTCTTGGAATACAGACTTTCTCTCAGCTACCACAACCACCAGTCTGCTTTTTTTATTTTTTTACTCCAAGGATGAGTCTTTTTAAAGAGTAAAAAATCAAAGCATTTAAAAACAGACATAAATACTTGTAAGAGAAAACATACATGCAATCTGCACCTATATACATCTATACATATATATACATACACGCATACATACATGTGTATTCATGCACATACGTACCATCACACACACGCTCTTATGTACTGAAGTGTATGTACGTACACTACTAATGCCCTTTCATCTATAAAATAATGGTATAAGGGGGTACATTACATATAAAAACGCACACGTGTAGTTTCACACGCATACTTAAACATAAAAAGGAAGGAGAATAGTACTAAATAAAATAAAGTCATTATTTCATTCAAAAAGTATTTTGCGCTTTCCTTCTCATTCTCTTTGCTCTGTTGCTAAGTCTCCCAAGTGATGAAGTTCTGTTGGACGATGTGATAGGCATAGAGTAAAGCAAAAATGAAATTAAATTAAAGTACCTAACTAAGAATAAATACACCTATGTGTTAAAAAAGGAAACCTACGATTTCCGAGAGGTGGGTTTATGATGTCTAAAAATTATCCTATAATTTAAAAAAAAAAAAACCCTAAGTGTTTTTAAAATAGGCACGCAAACCTTGTCTACGATATATTTAAGGACAAAAACGTAACAAAGAAATGAAAGGAAAACTGAAAGTAATTAAGTAGTAAACTTATTAAGTAATCAATAAACTTAATTATGAACTGTGAAAATTATTATGTAGGTTGGTAGCTAATATTTCCCAGCAGAATAGAAACTGAAAAAAAAACTAAAGCTACTCTCCTTTTCTCCATATCCAAATGAATCGCTAACCAATTATTACGTCAGAACATACACCAATCTTCTAGAACATACACAAATCTTCTAGCACAAATAATTTACATGAAGGCTTCTGTGTGCATGAAATTGGTAGTAAGAACTGTTGTTGTTGTTGTTTTCGTCTACTATGTTGCTGTAATGCCCTGTTCAACCTGAAAGTTGGTTATAATTGGGGCTCTATCTAGCTGAGAATTAATCAAACTTCCCTTGTCAGGAATCCTGATTTTTACAAATGTGCATAACAATTGCAACACACTTGTTTATTTAAGTAAGAACTCTACAAAGCTGAGTATTATTGAAAGTTTCCATGTAAGAAATCGTGGTTTAGAAAACTGAAATAACAGAAACCAACACACTTCTTCTAAATTTAACGAAAAAAAATACAATTTATGACTTTGTAAGCTAATGTCCACCACTATACATTGGATTTGTGGACTAAGAAAACGCATTTGACAGTGTAAACAGAGAATCACTTTGGAAATTGATGAAACATTATGGAGTTCCCCTGAAGATCATTAATTTAATAAAGAAAACATATAAAGACATACACGCAGAGTTCTTCATGAAAGACAGCTTATAGAACCATTTGGGATAAGAACAGGAGTGCGACAGGGATGCCTCTTGTCTCCATTTCTTTTCTTACTAGCAATAGACTGGGTTATGAGAACATCAACAGCACACAACAGAAATGGAATCCAGTGGACTCTGACAAAGCAGTTGGATGATCTGGATTTGGCAAATGTCTTGGCTCTTCTGTCCCATAACCGTAATTAGATGCAGGACAAATTGAAAACACTCGATGAGGGGTCACAGCAATTGGGTCTGAAAATACACAGGGAAAAGACAAAGATAATGAGAATAGATGCAGGTAACGAAAACAGGGTTTAACTTGAAGAACAACCAATAAAAGATGTAGAATCGTACACATATCTTGGCAGCAATATAGACAAAGATGGAAGGATAGACAGTGATATCAAAATAAGAATACAAAAAGCAAGAGGAGCTTTCATTGCATTGAGAAATATATGGAGATCAACAGAAATCTGATCCAACACGAAAATAAGAATCTTCAACTCAAATGTGAAGTCAGTCCTATTGTATGGCTCTGAGACATGGAGAACAACAAAGACAACAACCAAAAAGCTACTGTTCCCTGATTTTTCTTGCTCCTTAGCTGGTTGGTTTCTGCGTGTTGCAGAGGTTGATGAAGAGACATGGGTGTGCAGAGACGCGAATGTGTTTAGGCTCATATGTAGTTGTACAAACACCCAGTCACACTCGTACTACAGTCAATGAAGGTTGGAACTACTTGTGATAGTTCATACATTTATTGACAGGACTAACATGTAGAATCACACAGGAACAGTCAATGTAAACAAGTTCATGTACATCATATCAATGGAAATCGCTGGGTACATATCAGTCATTCTGGCTGGTGAACATTCATATATGTATGCATGTCAATAGTGTTATGTTCTTTTCATGTACTGTTCATAATGCCGCTTTTGGTATCTCCGACTGAACGCGTCAGATACCTTGATAACTCCGTCATACAAAAGACGAGCCCTTCACTCAAGTAATCCTATTACTAGGGCCGTCGTTCAACTTGGCATAACACGCCAGTTACTTCTTTTTATGCTGTAGAATAGTGGCCATTCCACCGGCCTAAATATGACGTCAGTTGTGTACTCTTCATCAGCAGGTTGCATAAACTCTGCTATCAGGTTTATATAAATCTACCAGCAAATACATATATATCTCTTCGTCACTGGACTTCTGTTCGTTTAAAGACAAATAGTCTTACATAGCTATCTTGAGCACAATGTATAAGTTCTGCATACAGGATCGGTGAGCTGTCCTCACAGAAGGTACTTCTTTAACAAATTCTGCCACCGAAAGCATAGTAATGAAAAAGGTCGGTGTTACCTTGCAACGAATCCTCAGAACATAATAACAACACTGTCGTCCTTCCTGACGCACAGAGAATCAATGGGGAAATCTGACAACGCAGTTACTTCGAAGATTTTCCTCCCCGCAACTACAATGGACATACACGTCCTCAGAAGCCAGGACTTCACAACTCAACAAGACGGAAGTCTAATTTCGCGCTCTCCACTGCGCATCGCATATAGCCCAGAACTGTATTACCTTTGACCCAAAAGGTCAAACACAATGAATGAACAAACAAGGGAGATAACCCCTAATCAACCTGACACAGCAAAGTCAAGACATAGTTACTAAACTTTGACCAGGGTGAAAAACCTACAACCAATAGATCGATGTTTGAAACTCCATCAAAAATGACCGCAACAGCTACATACGTTCATAAATGGTTGCTTGCGTAGAATAGAGGGATTAAAATGGTATGACAAGGTTATCAATGTGGAACCGATGACAATAACTAGACAAGTGCCAGTGAAACAAGAGATGAGAAGAAGACGATGGCGATGGATAGGACACACGCTGAGAAATCCTGTTGATAACGTTACAAGGCAGTCCTTGTTCTGGAACTCGCAGCGCAAGAGAGGCAGAGGTAGACCACGAAGTACATGGAGAAGAGAGCTGGAAACAGAGATGAAAATGATAAGGAGAACGTGGAAAGAACTTGAAATAATGGCACGTGACAGGAGGACTTGGCATGTGTTTGTTGAAGGCCTATGCTTCTTTGGGAGTGGAGGGTTATAAATGGATAGAAGCTGAGGTCGCTAGCCCAAGAAACTGCAACATTTTTACGTACCTTGCCCCTTGTGGAGGTTGCGCTTAATTTTAGAATTATTTGTCGAGTCAGACAATTTCAGTTAAACCGACAATGAAAATGAACTGACAGAATTATAGAGAAAACACAGAATAAGTGTGCAAAAGACTGAACTGACGACAACCCGGGAGAGGATCTATGAAAACTATCTCTCTTTCCAAGCCCACAACTCACTTATACAGTCTTTCGACTCACCCGCTCTCTCTCTTCTTTCTTACTGACAGATAGAGAACATAGTAAGAGCTTAAATATCTATGGATGAAGGTCATGAACAGCGCAGTAACAAAAGGTTAAAATATATTACAGTTATGTTTTGCTCGTTTAGAACAACAACCATAAAAATCTGAGCAAAATAATTGATCAAATAACAAAGTTATCAAATATATCAATTCGTAAATCAAAGAAACCTAAAATACCAGCCACTCCTGTAGAACACCGACAAAATAAGTAAACAGAAAATTAATCCTTTTGCTTCGTGAGAGAATTACCAAATACCACAGTCAGTGTCTTTTTATGTCAAATCCACTGCAGACGCTATCCATGCGCCGTGTTCACACCCACACAAAAACAACCAAGCCAGGCTGTATATTAACTATGTTTATATTCTGCCTACTACTACACGCAGAGTCCGTACCGACCAATAGACCTAACAGATCAAGGGGGTTGACTGCGAGGAAAAATATAATAGGCGTGCCTCGTAGACGAAACTCGGTGAGTAGATCCCGTTGGGTCTCAGTTGAGACCTGGAGGTTGGGAACTGCTCCTCAGTGTAAGGACGCAGTATGATAATTTCAATTCAGCTGGCGACGATGAGAAAGATGAGGTAATGGATGCCACCAAAGCTCTGACTTGTATTAATTAGGCGAGTAGTAAACCACTACTGCACAATACGATTTCAGATTTTCTGTTGCTGTCTGTACACTGCGCGAGCTCAATTCCCGTTAGAGAGATAGGCGCTGAAAAGGGTTGTACTTCAGGTATATATTACAACTCGTGGTGCTAATTGCTTTCCGGAACCGCGAGATCGAGGAGAATGTTACGTTCTTCGCCTGACTGGAGTCTTGCGGTAGCAGTGGGGTACCCTGAAACCCGTGATGCCAAGAATTTTGCCGACACAAGTCAAGACTTTTGCCCACAGTCGTATGTCTCTCATTTGGACCTTCAGAGGGCAGGTAAAATTCACGAAAGCTCGTAACTGAGTAAAACTATCTAATTTTATAGTCTAAAATCAGAAGCTGCCCCAAACATCTGGCATCGCGTGCTTCCACAGGTGTTCGGAGTGTAGCGTAATCATGAGTAAAATAAATGCTATCCTAGAGTCTACATCAGAGACAGCAGACACGAGAATGTCTCCTTGAATGAGGCATAATATTATTCTCCAGCTAACTGACATAGAAAGCGACGCATATCAAGGGCCACTACCAAGGTACGAACGAACTCGAGGTTCTCTTCCCTGAACGGAGAATTACAGAGTTACCCAGATATCAAAAGGCAGCCGCGCCGCTCAAGTACACCGTAGTAAGACAGCGGCCAACTTCTCTTACTTACTTACTTAGTCGTTCCCCTTCTATCGTGAGGTGTAGAGGTTTGGAAGAGAGAGCGCCAGACTATTCTATCAGCTGTCTTCTTTCTGGCCTGGTTCCATTCTAGTCCTCGGTCCTTCAAAGACTGTCTAATGTTGTCCTCCCAGGAGACTCTTGGTTGTCCTGTGGGCCTGGATCCCTGGCTCTTTGTTTCCCATGCTTGTTGTGGTAGCTGATCTTCTCCCATTCTGCAGACATGGCCAAACCATCTTAGTTGGGACTGTTCTACTTGGGTCTGCAGCGGGTGGCATTTTAGGCCTTGACGTATCGTCTGGCCAACTTCTCGAAGAATCTAATCCTCGGTCAGCTGTCAAAACACTGTTATGAGTAAAAGAGCGGTCCTGAGACTGGCATACACCAAGTGCATTTATGCAAGATTACCACACGTTGCTGGTAGCTACTGACCGAGTGATGCATTTTTAATGAAGGCCTGCAACTAAAGTCAAAAGCCAGATGCCGCGAGATGGGGGTCTGAGAGGGGAATAATGGACTACGTAGGTAAAAATCAGAAGGAAAACAAAACGAAAGTGCAAATAGTCGAGGGAACCATGATTGGAAAAATAAAAATAAAATTATCAGTCAATCCGTGACATCCCTTGAGATAAGAATGAATGGAGTAAAGAAATATTCACTACTCAGCCTCCTGATGTTGTATCATAATGATGTAAGCTTAAAACATTTTCAGGAGCAATGTACAATACGCTGAAGCAAACTCATCAAAATCGGTTCTGCGGTTCTCGAGTTTTGAGGTAACAGGCAGACAGATGTTAGATTACACATATAGAAAAAAATATATGCTACCAGGCGTAATGGCCACTGACTGTTTTGACGGTCTGCGGCTAAGGATCAAAGAAGAATTATATATATATATATATATATATATATATATATATATATATATATATATATATATATATACGCTAACTCTAGCCAATAACACCTTCTACTTTAGTCTAGTTATCATATAATATTAGTTGTAAAATCACTTATTTATTTCATATATATATATATATATATATATATATATATATATATATATATATATATATATATATATATATATATATATATATATATATATATATATGTGTGTGTGTGTGTGTGTGTGAGTGTGTGTGTGTGTATGTGTGTGATGGGGACGTAAAGACGCCCCCTTCATGTTCAATGCATCGCCCATATATTTTCGATGTGCGCACAGCACGCTGGGATGTGAAGAGTCTGACTCAGAAGAAGATTTATTACTAGGCCATAATAAAGCCTAAAAATTAGTTATATTTGATAGTTGTGTGTTATATTAAATAGCTGTATGTTTTATTTGTGTTTTCGCTATTTCTAGAGCGATAATCGCGTGTGTTATTTGCGTGACGCAATTAATACGCGCAGCGCACTAAAGTCGAGTGATTAGCCTAGTGCCTATATAAAGAATGCGATGGCCAGCAGCGGCCTTTTAAAGTATCAGTCCAGACAAGAGAAAACGAAGATACGAGGTGCCCTGTGTGGATAGAACAAAGACATGACACGTGAGTTTGATTTAAAAGCAGATTAGATTAGTTCCTAGTGAAATTACCATTATTTCCCTGTAGCTTTAGAATTATATTGAGCGTGTCTGTTTTAATGTTTAAGGAAATAGATAAAAGGATGTGTTTCCTAAGGATTGAAGAACATTAGATTTAGTTCTGAAATGGTAGATGAGTGAAAATAATGTGCGGGTAGATTTCACTAGTGCTAAGTCCAGATTGCGGCTGTAAGAGCGATTATTTCATTCATCAGAAAGGCAAATATAGTATGAAACTATTTTACTTGAATTTAGTTAAGATTAACTATTGCTAAGATGGCAGCCACGTGGTGATGACTGTATAAAAGCGGCGCCAGCAAATCTGAATAACACGCTTCGCGTGGTAAACCTATAATGTTACGCTATTTTATACTTGGTAATTAACACGTGGGTGGAAGCAGATTAATATAATTTTCCCCTGTAATAGAACAGAGCTTTCGTGTTAAATTTCCTTTATGTGATGACTTTAGTTCTAGTGTTAAGCTAAGAATAATTATATTTTATTCTTTAATGTAAGAGTAATTAAGTGTATGTCACGATTATTGATTATTCTACTGTGTATCTTTAGTGGGTTACTTTGAGTGAGGATAGAATATGTATTTAGATTTCTGGAGAGCGCGAGGCCACTCCTTGGGGCGTAAGGCCCTTTGAGACAGGTGTTTCTCTGTTTGCTCCTTGCGGAGTAGGGCGACACCAGTGCGGCTGAATCCAACAGAAGCCTGCATGAAGCATTTTTATGCTATGGCAGTGGTTTGTTTCTGTAACAATGGTTTTATATGATGAGTTCTCAATCTCATCAGTCGGCATATACGACATGCTTCAGATTGCAGGGATGAATATTGAGATGGATCAGTTGCGAGGTAGTGGTTTATGCCCATTAAGGAGAGTATTAGTTGTACATATTGTTTAATTCTCTTTGATACATATTTTATTATTATTTAGTTATGGGTATGTGTAGAAGGGTTTGTGAGAGCACGTGGGCCCACTTGGAGATATATATTTCTCTTCTCCGCTCCTGAGGGAGCATTGGGCCACTAGTGTGGTTTGCCTCCGCATGAAGTATTCATATGCTCTTGCAGTAGTTGTTTCGGTAGCAACCGATGTTACACGGTGAGATTGCCAGCCTCATGCACAACACCATACTAGTCGCATTGGACGACACGCATGAGTGTGTGCTAGTTGAGGGTGTCAGGTGGCGTGGAAGGGCCGTTTGGCAGGTGAGAGTATCATTATTTAACTATGATTTTAACCAGTCGTTGCTTTGTTTTCTTCTTCAGATTAGCAATCGAGCACTAGCTGGGTGTTTGTTTGGTGTTTCAATTGTTGGTTTATTTGTTTAATGTTTGCTTCAGTGTGCTCCTGGTCACTGATAGAGTTGTAAAAATAAATACAGATCTGCCTCAGAATCAGAGTTTTATTGTAGAATCGGGTCGGTTGCGAGTGTGCAAGAGAGTGATCAAATATCACAACATCATCATCATCATCTCGCCCACATTATCACACACACACACATATATATATATATATATATATATATATATATATATATATATATATATATATATATATATATATATATATATATATATACATATATACATATATATATATATATATATATATATATATATATATATATATATATATATATATATATATATATATATATATATATATATATATATATATATATATATATATATATATATATATATATATATATATATATATATATATATATATATATATATATACTGTTCAAAAAAAGAAACGCATAGCTATCCGAGGGCGCGTTTTTATGAGTTTGTAAGTAAAATGTGGTGCTAGGGTATATAAAAACCGGCCTCAAATAATCTTTACAGTGTCAAATGCACGTGTTGACCTGAATTGCGTTCGTTTTTGTAATCGTTACAACGCAGTGGTCAATAGTGTTTAGGATGCAATTTTTGACCACAGCTCATGTTGCGCGCACGTGAAAGCAACAAAATTTGTGGTGAACACTATTCACTGACTACGCAAATGAAACCTTATAAATGGATAACGCTACACACAAAAGATTAAATTCATTTTCAAGCAGACATTTATGGCGTCTCTATCGATAAATTTAAGGAACATTGCTATTGGCCGACTGCATGCAGGCGAAAGTCAAAGTCAGGTTGCCATGCATCTAAACGTGCATCAGAGTACCATCAGTCGACTTTGGCACCGGTTCCAAGCCACTGGCTCATTTGAAGACCGACATCGCAGCGGACGACCCAGAGTGACAACAGCAGCGGAGAATCGCTTTATTCGGCTTCGTCACTTCAAAGACAGGTTTACAACAGATTCCTCAACTGTCCAGTCATTGTCTGCAGGACGTCATGTGTCTGATCAAACTGTCCGGAATAGACTGCATGACGCTGGACTTTGGGCACAACGACCTCACCGAGGACTTGTCCTTACGCGCCGCTATCGCCAAAATCGACTTCTTTGGGCCAACCAGCATCGTCCCTGGGCAGCTGACAATCAATGGAGACGTGTCTGGTTTAATGACGAATCTTTCTTTTTTGTTGCAGCGTCATGATAGACATCGTAGGGTCTACCGTAGGCGAAATGAACGTTTTGCCCAAAATTGCGTTGATGAAGCTCCGCCTCTTGGTGGTGGAGGTGCAATGGTGTGGGGAATGATCAATTACAACGGAAGAAGTCAACTGGTGCATATTGAAGGAGGCTTGAATGCGCAACGATACGTCAATGAAATTCTTTGACCCCATGTCCTTCCACTTTTGGCTGCCCAAAGGTCTCTGTTTCAACAAGACAACACCAGACCTTATTGTGCACAGTTGACCACGCAGTTCCTGACTGCCAACAACATTCTCACCCTTCCCTTGCCATCCCTGTCTCCAGACATGAGTCGGATTGAGCACCTGTGGGATGAGCTGCATAGATGTGTTTGTCGCTGAGACGTTGCTCCAGCCATACGTCGTGATCTGTTCCAGACACTCCAGGAAGAGTGGGCAGCCATCCCACAGGCCCACATCAGACATCTGATCGCATCCATGCCCAGGAGATGCCAGTCGCTGATCGATGCAAGAGGAGGCCACACACCATTCTAACGGGAAAGCCCGTGCGCCAAAAAACTCTCGTGACCCAGATGCAAAACAACTGTCAATTGATAGGTTGAACCCTAAGGTATTCTTGTGTGCAATTTGAACAATTAACTCATTAAATTAAAAGAGTTATTGAATGTCAAAATTATGGCTATGTGTGTGCCTTCAGTAGCTATGCATTTCATTGTTTGAACAGTATATATATATATATATATATATATATATATATATATATATATATATATATATATATATATAATTCTGTTATTTTCCAACTCTCACAGCCGTAGTGGTATGTTTTTGCACTTCGAGATAACATTTTTTCCTTAATAGTCGGAAACAGACGAAGCTTGGTATGTATATTCAATGATCGTAATTTCCAAATGTTAGATAACTCTAGTCAACAAATTTTCAAAAGTTTTTTGTACCAGAAATTAAATATACCATTTCTTATTGATTTTGACATGCTGATTTCAAATATCATAATGAAATTCACCAATTGGCTCTGGGTTTTTTTTAAATGATGAATTTACATTACAGTAATACAAATAATGTATGCTTGTTTAATTCTCTGGGATGAACAGCTAGTCTTTCTACTTTAGCATTATAAAAATTGTGGTTACATACTCAATTAATTGATATTTCAACATAAAATGATTGAAAAAATAAAAACATTATTTAAAGTTCACATATCATGTTTTAAAAAAGCACATTTGAACCCATTCCGTCATTATTCAGTCGCTGTTCGAGCTCTCTTTGCTTGCTTCTTGTAGTCAATCGATGAGGTGTCTCTTGTCACAGTCCAACAGTAATCAGCAAGCATTGAAGGGCTCCAATTGCCTTGATACCTTGTCTCCATAGCAGCAATGTCCTGGTGAAATCGTTCACCATGCTCATCACTGACCGCTCCACAGTTTGACGTAAAGAAATCCAGATGAGAATTCAGAAAATGAATTTTCAAAGACGTTGCAGCCAAGACTCTTATACTTCAGAAGGAGATTTTCACAATTTCATTGTAATTATCAGATCTGTTGTTTCCAAGAAAATTGTCCACCACTGACTTAAATGCTAGCCAAGCTGCTTTTTCCTTGCCATGCAACACGCAAAAAAACTCGTCATCATGAAGAAGTTTTCGAATTTGCAGACCAACAAATACTCCCTCTCTTATTTTAGCTTCACTCAGTCTTGGAAATTTTTTGATGAGGTATTTGAAAGCCTCATCTGTTTTCTCCATTGCCTTGACAAAGTTTTTCATGAGACCCAGCTTAATGTGCAAGGGTGGCAACAAAATCTTGCTGGTGTCGACAAGTGCTGGGTTCTCAACGTTCTTACTGCCAGGCTGCAATGACTGCCTGATTGGCCAATGTCTTCTGATGTAATGGTCACTTCGTGCACGGCTATCCCACTCACAGAGAAAGCAACAGTACTTGGTGTATCCATCCTGTAGTCAAACAAAAGAGCGACCAATTTAAGTCACCGCAAAGTGAACAATGATGATGATCGTAGTTTATACACTTCAAAAGCTGCTTAATGTTTTCATAAACTTCTTTCATATGAACTGCGTGACCAATTGGAATTGACGGTAACACATTACCATTATTCAACAAAACAGCTTTAAGACTCGTCTTGGATGAATCAATGAAAAGCCTCCACTCTTCCGGTATGTAATTGATTTTGAGGGCTGCCATTAAACCATAAATGTTGTGGCACGCAGAAAGGTCACCCTCTTTGAAAAAAAAATGTAATAAGCGGCTTCTGGCGGTTCCTATACACAGAAATTGTAACATCTTCTGCCAGGAGATTCCACTGTTGCAATCTGTAACCCAAAAGCTCCGCCTTGTTCTTCAGTAAATTCAGTTCTCTTACAAGATCATTCAGTTCACCTTGGGTTATTAAGTGTGGTTTAGTTGATGCAGTTTGCTCAAAATCTGGGTCGCTTGAGGTTGATGGTTCAGGACCACCAATGTCCTCTTCTTCATCAGTGGAAGCAGCTGAAAATGATTCTGGCACTTTGGGAACTGGTAGGTCATCGCCATGTGGTACCGGACGTATTGCAGAGGGGATGTTTGGATATTCCAGAGTCCATTTTTTCTTCTTTGATATGCCTTTCCCAATTAGAGGGACCATGCAAAAGTAACAGTTGTTGAGATGATCAGTGGGCTCTCTCCAAATCATTGGGACTGCAAAAGGCATAGCTTGCCTTTTGCCAGTCAACCACAGTCTAAGATGTGCTGCACATGTATTGCAGCATATGTGTGGCGCCCAGCTCTTATCTTGATCTATTCTGCAGCCAAAATACAAACTGTACGCCTTCCTTAATCAATTTAGTTATATTTCGTTTTTGTGATAGAAATGTCACCTCACCACATATATAACAGAAATTATTAGCACTGTTCACACATGTCCTAGGCATTTCTAATTACGATACTTTTGATAAGGACAAATGCACTAACTAATGGCAAAATTTTATCAGAGATAAGATATTTATACACAGAGGTGATGTAATTTATGCAATCGCCCACAACAGTTGCGTCATATATATAAATTGACCGTAATTAAATAAACTAGTAGCATATATCTTGAAAACTAGAGCCAATCAACATTTTTTAATGTCATTTTCGTTTTCAGCACACCAAAATTAGTTAAGATCAGCTATTTTCATTTCTGGTACATTTTGGTTGTTGACTAGTGTAATCTATTGAAGGCGCTAGCTGCCAAAGCAATTCTAGTATGGATTTCTCTTGTATATATATATTTATTTATTTATTTATTTATTTTATTTATTTATTTGTTTATTTATTTATTTATTTATTTTTTATATTTGTGTATATTTATATATTTATATATACGTCGGCGTCTTTGGCCTAATGGATATGAACGCAGTTTCATAATCCAGATATACCGGGTTCTTCTTCTTCGTCCTGAAAAGGACGTTGGTTGCGTTGTGTCCGTTTACAGCGAAGCTGCGATATTTGCGCCTTTCGGCCGACACATCCGACTTCAGCACTGCATTTTTGGGACCGGGTTCGAAACCTGATGCTGGCGATTTGGTAGCAGATCGCTTTGTATGGATTTTTAATATTGGTATGAGCGCCGTACCGTTAGAAAGCAATGGCAAACTACTGAATGAAAAAATTGCCTTAAAAAAATCAAAAACAGCCAATAAAAGCTGGAGTTCATTGCCACGTCCTGTAAAGGATAAGCAACTAACTTTTTTTAATATATACACAGATAAATCGGTTTTCTACGAAGAAAATATATTTTATAAGAAAATAACTAGACGATTACACAGACAGTTTATATATTTATATATACGAGATAACAAGGTGATTTTACAACTAATATTATATGATAGCTCATCATCATGTGACGTATTCTTTCCAGAACGTTGTCTCCATTACAGCTGCTCTGAACGCATCACGATTCTGGGCAAGTCGACCTGCATCAGCCAAAGACAAGTTCAGACTCTCTGTGATGTCCTGGGTCCACCGTCGTCTAGGTCGACCCCTTCCCCTTTTTCCAGGGACCATGCCTTCCATCACTGTTTTTTCCAGACTACTATGTCTTTTTATATGACCGAAAAATTTCAGCTTCCTTATTGCGATGGTATTTAGGAGCCAATGTTCCTGTACGTTTAGTGAGTGCAGTACTTCTCTGTTGGTCTTTTTTTCTGTCCAGGGTATTCTCAACATCCTTCTGTAGCATTTCATTTCGAATGATGTAATCTTTTTTGCAACTGTTTTATTGAGTGTCCAAGTCTCGCAGCCGTATGTTGCTACTGGGAATATACATGCTCTGATCAGTTGTAACTTTGTTTCTTTGCTTGTGCCTTGCCATAGGTTTTTCATCTGTATTAGTTTATGTGAAGCAATTGCAAGTCTTCTTTTAATTTCTACTGCACAGTCGCCAGAGCTGTTGATGATTGATCCTAAGTATTCGAATTCATTAACACTTTCCAGTTCTTCGTTATCAATTTCAATTTCTGGTTTGGTCTTTACTTTGTCTGTTGTCAATACTTTGGTCGTCTTGGTGTTTAGGTATAGATTCTGGGCCTCGCTGTGTTTTTTGGTGGACAGAATTAATTGTTCAAGTCCTTCTGGGTTGGTCGATAGGAGGACTGTGTCATCAGCATATCTGATTTCCGGGATCTGGTACCCGCCGATGTTAAATGAGTCAAACTCTGTGTGTTCTTGGTCATCTCTTACGTTTCTCATGATATTCTCGGCATAAATGTTAAACAGGTAAGGGGAAAGGGTACAGCCTTGTCTTACTCCTTTCTGTACTTCAAACCATTCTGATGTTTCCCCCTCTACTCTTACGGCTGCCTGTTGTTCTTGGTACACCAGTGCGATGAGTTGTATAAGGTGGTTTGGAAATCCCATATTTTTCATAATAGCCTATAACTGCTGATGTTGTACACAATCGAAAGCTTTGATGTAATCAATGAAACAAGTATGTAGGTCAACGTTGAATTCTCTACACTTTTCTATGATGATCCTCATGTTGAATATATGATCTCTAGTGCCTCTACCTGGTCGAAAACCCGCCTGTACTTCGTTTATTTCTGTTTCTAGCTTTTGTTGCATTCTTTTCGTTATGATTTGTAATAGTATTTTGCTGGCATGGCTTAAAAGAGCTATAGTTCTGTAGTTTGTGCACAGTTTCAGGTTGCCCTTTTTTGGCAAGGGTATGTAAATTGATCTTTTCCATTCCTTGGGCCAAATTCCGCTTTGCCAGATCTTGCAGCATAATGCATGGTAATACGAGCGCTGCCTTCTCCTCATGTCTGTATCATTTCAGCTGTTATTTCATCACAACCAGGAGATTTTCCACTTTTTAAGTGTTTGATTGCGTTCCGGACTTCCTCTACGGTAGGTTCTGGTTCACGTTCCGCTTCATTCATGACGTTGTTATCTACCGCTTTGTTGATTTCCGTATACATTTCTTGACAGTACTCCTTCCATCTGTTCAGAATATCTTTACGTTCTGTTAGAGTGTCGACTTTCTTGTCGTTTATTGCTCGAGGTGATGATTTAAAGTTGCTGTTCTTCAATGTTCTTACTTCAGAAAACATATTCTTACTCAATCCCTGTTCGCGCATTTCCTCTATTTTCCTGCAGGTGTCGTTTATGTATTGTTGTTTGTCTTGTCTAACTCGTTTTTTAATCTGCTTTGTGTATTCCTTGTACAACTCCTGATTCTCTGTATCTTTTTTGGACTTCATTTTTCTTCTCTCTACCACCAACTTCAGTGTTTCGTCTGAGATGTATTCTCGTCTCTTTATACTTCTTTTAGGAATTAACCTCTGTGCATTTGTAATATAAACATCTCTGATGTTATTGGCAAGTTCATCTGGTGTCATTTCCTCCTGTACTGCCATAAAAATGTCAAATTTGTTCTGAATATCGACACTGTACTCTTCTGGTATGGCGCTTGTGTCATAACGTATTACTTTGTCGCTTGTAACGACTTTTTTCAATTTGATCTTGAAGTTTGCAGCAAGAAGTTCATGGTCGGAGTCACAGTCTGCTCCTGGGAGCTTCTTGATGGATGAGATACAAGATCGCCACCTTTGTTGTATTAAGATATGATAGCTAGACAACAATTATGACATGTCACTAAAGTAGAAGTTATTATTGGCTAGAGTTAGCTTATTATGACTCTTCTGCCGACTTATCCTTCGAAGACACCTATTCCTGGCAAGGCTCTGAGGGTGACCTCTTCCCCGAACATCTGCGTGATTTTAATTAATTCCGTCTCTGGACAACAGGTTCTATGTGACCTAGCTGGGTCGCAAATCGTTACATCTGATAGCATATCTGTTGCGCTTGTCAGTTTCGTCTTTTTCCTTTGTTTCTACCTCCGGTCATGGTTAGAACAGGAATCGGGTTTCTGATTCTGATTGAAGTACGGAAGGCTAAAAGGTTAGGAAGTTTGTGTATGGGGGAGTTGCCAGACGCTGAAGAAGGAAACGGATGTGTCCCCTTGTTGTTCTTGTGTGGAAGAGCGTGTGTCTGTTGTGTGGTATTAGTTGTTGTAAGGATCGATGTTGTTTCTAATCCATGAAGTTGTCGTATTCCCCAGGAGTAATGATAATATTATTTAAGAACTGGTAGGTTGTCAAGATAGATTGGTAATTTCATGTGCTTTTGAATACCTCTTATACAGGGCATGTACTAGCTGTGATTATATTATGTCGAGATTGACACAATCTTTGAGTTCACGTATTCATTGCTATGTACAGTGTGGAAAGATGTCCTCTGGACAACATTATTGTTGTTGTAGATTAGCTGTGACAGCGGTAGTGTCGCTGTTGTCAGGGACAAAGGTGTGAGTGGAAGCACCTTTTGTCTCGTGACAGCAATACACCTGAAAGTTATAAAAACCATACACCTTGACGATAGTCAAAGCAATACCCATTGACGATTGTCAAAGCCATCCACCTGGACGAGGTCAAAGTGTCACAGTGACTGTTAATATATTTTACCATTTCCGTTCCATATGATATTACTTTCTTAATGTTCGGGTTTCCTTGACATTTTGTATTTTCTTTTCTACCTTCGTGGCCAAAATCTTTTCACCCTCTTAAACCCCACCCAAGGTCTGTTTACGTTTTGGCCTTCAGAATAGATTCCTACAACGGCCAGCGTAGCGGTAATATTACATAAGCGCACCTGTGGTCCGTCTGACCAGGGAAATTCGCTGGTCGCTTTAGTGTCTGATCACGATACGAGAGGCAATTTGAAGGGTACCCGCTAGCCTAATACAGTTGGCAACAAGATGAAAGGGGAGATAACAGCTTAAGTTCGTTCTGAGAGATTTGTTGTGGCCCCTGACCATAATATTATGCATTTCTCTACCTGGGGAATCTTCTCGCGGTGGTTGTCTTTGATGTCGTCTCCAGAATAACCTTTGTCTTACTTTGATTACGCATTTCGCCGATACATCTGTAGAATCAGGCCTGCCAGGTGTCCCGAGTAGCGTGGTTTGTAAACTATAAGACTAGAGAATTTAATAAGTCAAACACACTCGTAAAGAATTCCTGGCCCGTAGATGACCATATGAGACTAAGGCAGAGTTAGCACAGCAGAACTAAAATGTGTTTGCCTTTGTTCTTGTCATTTTTCGGGTTTCAGGGATACCGAATTGCTAGAGTCAAGTCTCCAGTCAGGCAAAGAATGTGACATTCTCTTCGTCCTAGAGGGATTCTGAATACAGCTAGCAGTCACGAGTTGTCATCCCCAAATACCTGAACCAAAACCCTTTGTCAACGCCAAATTAAGCTCACGCAGTGAAACGAGCCAACGCTAAATCTTAAAATCATCGGTTGCAGTAGTAGTCTCCTACTCGCCTATAGGATTACCAGTCAGAGCATTGCGGCTTCCAGAATATCAAAACTGCCCAGCATGTCGATAGCAGAATTCCAATCACCAGCCTTTGTGTGCTTAAACGGGGCACTCAATCACCTCACAGTTCAAACCAGCCCAAACCAGTTTTTACCACCAAGTACGCAAGTTTCAAGCTCCGGAGTAGAGCGCTAGGGACCGTTTGTCCTCAAGTCACTTCGTCTTGTGTGTATTCCTGGGTTATGTAGAACCTCGCACTTAGGAGCGGCCAGCTAACGATAGACAGAGTTCCAGTTCTCCCTCACGCAATTAGGGGTCACCGAAAGATAGCACCAACAAGGAGAGTTTTGTAGTTACTTCATCACCTTGAAGGATATATCTACATGTAAGACACTTTCCTGGCTATTACATTTGATCCCACGAAAGCGGACGGACTGTCGCTCAGTGTTACATCGGATTTCCCATCCGATGAACAAAGTGTATTATCCCAACTGACACAGATTTCTATAGTGCTGTAATGTTCCATTTGTTACCAGTTTTCTTCTTGTATTCTCGGATAACTTCTATGTGTGCCGGTTTCTGTTCACTGTCTTGTTTATATTATTAATTTTAGCAATGCTTCAAAATGGTAAAGCTTCTAATGCGGTGCTGACAAACACGAATAGTAGGGTAACGGTCTGAACTTTCAATAATATCAACTGATAAGTCCGTGGGGTTCAGAGTCCGAACAAATACAATTTAATAGCACATCACATCTAAGTAAAATACAGTTCATCAGAATTTCAATCAGTACATCATAATTCGTCACTTGAATCATATTCCTTAAGTCGTGTTACGGTCAAGCTATTTACACGTGATTCCTAGATAGGCAATCCGGTAACGAACATCTCAACTTACGCGACTAAGGTGACATTCTTGGATACTTCAATAAATGTTGCTCCCTAATATATATTCTCCACGTCAAAACATAATCCCTCTCAATACTGAGGTATAATATTGTATCCACAAATTATAGGCTGACCCAAACACCTATTCATCAAGAAAATCCTTGATATAAATGTCCATAAATATCCTTCTACTGGGAGACTTCAAACTTCCGTCCGTCTAGGACCAAGTACAACAAAATATGGGTACAATTACATTGTCGTCACGTGCTACCTTATCAACGTGACACGTCACATTAAAACTAAGCAAATTATACTCCTCGCTTTCAACACCGTGAAGCGCAAAAGCTATAATATATCTCTACTGTATTTCAACAACTAAAATGTGCAACTTTTATCCGAGCTCACTACCTAGTTGCTACAAATCATATATCCTCTCGTAACACTCAGTTTGTTTTTTGGTCAGCAGGAGAGAGTTCCAGTTCCCCCTCACGCAATTAGGAGTCACCAAAAGATAGCACCAACAAGGAGAGTTTTGTAGTTACTTCATCACCTTGAAGGATATATCTGCATGTAAGACACTTTCCTGGACTATTACATTTGGTCCCACGAAAGCGGACGGACTGTCGCTCAGCTTGTTCATTTGGTAAACCGGAGATAAATACAGAGTTCCAGCCCCCTCACGCCATTAGGGGTCACTAAAGTTAGCGCCTACATTGGAGTTACAGGTCAATTCCATCACCCATGGAGTATATTTTACGTAAAGTTTAGGAGGTGCTTAGACAGTATAAGTGTGTTGAGGGCTTGGAGAGAGTGATAACTTTAATAAATCTTCTCCAGGTTTGTCTCAAGTCCATCTCCTATTACACTTTATCTATGTGTAATTTATAACTCTGTCAGTCCACTATCCTTTGTCGATTTCAATACTATTGTCCAACTCGACAAATACTCTACACTTTAACTCAACCACGACACAAAGTAATACACATTGACGGTGGTCAGAGCAATACCCTTTGACGATGATCAAAGCCATTCACCTTGACGATGGTCAAACCGTACACATTGACGATGCTCAAAGCCATACACCTTGACCATAGTCAAAGCAACACACATTGAAGCTGGTCAAAGCCATACAAATGACGATTGTCAAAGCAATACACCTTGACGATTTTCAACTACACACACCTTGACGCTGGATAAAGCTACACAACTTAAAAAATGGTAAAAGCCACTCACATTGACGCTTGTCAAAACCACACGTCATGACGATGGTCAAAGTAAGATATCTGCCAACAATAATAAAATAAGCTTTTCTTAACGCCTTTTAAAAGCAGGCATGACAAAAAATAAAGTTCACATCTCTGATTTGCTTTCAGTCAGGTCGGTTTGGGTTGGAGGTTCCGATAGAGGAGGTACTGGAAAGTGGACATGGTTACCACATTTCGCACCGTTTACATACACGAACTGGGGCACCGGGAAACCAAGCAGCGACAGTAAGTTCATGCTCAATGTGTTAGTGTGTGTGTATACTTATGTGCTTGTAGTATTGCTTCAACACAGACACGAAACGATACAATCATTTTAAGTATTCTATACACACACGGAACAACACAATGAAACAAACATACGCATGTTTATACGTAATAACATAATACATATTAATTCAAATGTACTTATTTACTAAGCGTTGAGCGACAAGACGGTTAGAGCGGTTAATTTTCGAGACAACGTTACTGGGTTCGAAACCTGGCAGCGTCGCGGGCGAGTCTACCCAGCTATAAATGGGTACCTGACTCGGTTCTTTAGTTAGGGAAGGCAAACGCAGCAAGTAAAGGAACCGGTTACAACACCTGATAAAGTTGATATCCAGTATAGTCAAGTCTCAATACTTCACTCCTTTACAGCAGTAATTGCTGTCGGACTTTCTTGACCTAGTCTTTCTTGAAGTGGTAGCCGTTCAAAACTCCAAAGCCCAGGCACAAGAGAAAGCTTCTTCTTGTACAAAGCAGAAACCCGATTCCTGTTCTAACCATGACCATAGGTAGGAACACAGGAAAAAGACGAAACTGACAAGCGCAACAGATATGCTATCAGATGGAACGATTTGCAACCCATCTAGGTCACATAGAACCTGTTGTCCAGAGACGGAATTAATTAAAATCAAGCAGATGTATGGGGAATAGGTCAAACCACAGATCCTTGCCAGGAATCGGTGTCTTCGAAGGATAAGTCGGCAGAAGAGTCATAATAAGTATCAAAAGGCACCATAAGGGAGTGATTCTAGCCCTTAATGCAACTGACAAGACCACATCTCTGATGGTTACACTAAAGTCAGGCTAAAGACAATTTCATCTGCGTCACCAGTTCACTGTACACGCTGAGATTCACATAGAAAGCAATACGCTGGTAATCAGAGGGGTTGACACAAGCTTGACAGATCAATAAGTACTCAGACGCCTGCAGGTCGAAAACTCTGGTATCGTAACCACGCACGTCGAGAGTACGTGGAGCCAGAAAGAGACTAGCCTCATTATAGTGACTGTTAAACGGACAGATGTGTCGCTGATGATCACTTTACAGAACAGACCTCGACAGACAGAAGCATACAGAAGTTATACAATGTTTCGTGTGCTAGGGATTCTCACACATCAAGAGCTCATTTAGAAAAGAAGTAGCCTGCAGATACTGTGCGGGAAGCCACACATACAGTGACTGTCCCAAAGCAAAGACGGACGCCAACTACAAAGCACCCAATGGAAATAGAACGTGTGTGAATTGCCTGGTGAGCACAGTGCAAGATACTGCTTTTGTCTGGCAACCAGGAAACATGAAACATATTAAAAGCATCAATCGGAAAGGGTGTATCATTCAGTGAGGCAAAGAACAGAGTAAAAGGAAATGCACTATCAACACCAAAACAGGAACAAGGTCTTGCAACTCAAATAAGACAACTAACCTCTGAGATGAAAAGGATCTAGCAAAAATTGCGAGAAGGAAAAGAAAACACTAACCTGAACAACACCCGAACTGTCAGATGTGGAGAAATCCATGGCGACTTGGATAGTGCAAAGCAAATGATCCGCGAGATGAAAACAACACAACAACAGATCCAAGATGACACAGCAAAATTGGCAGAAATGAAAAAGGAAAATGAATAACACCTTAAAAGAATTTAAGTGGAAAGACAAGTCATCATAAAAATAAGAGATGAAACAACACAAAGATACAAGCGTCAACCAAGGGAAAAACAGTGGAGGAAATTCTAGAGGACCTTGTCCCAGCTATAATCGACAAAACCTTACGACAGCTGGAGCTAAGAAAGATGACACCAGTAATAGACACCAGAGGTACACACAGGCTGGGCACACCAGAAGCAAACACGGATATACATTTCCCACCTCATAGCACTTTTCATGACTGCCAATGAACAAGCCAGAACAGGTGGAAATAAGAAATAACACTATGAGCTGTATGAGGTTTAGCTAGAAATTTTAATTTATTTTGCTATCCGCTGTAACACAGTAAACTTAAAGAATATAACTGATGTATCAGTTAATCACGCTGCACAGAAATTAAACTAGTAAAATGAAATAGGCGATCTACCACTTAAATCACTCAACACTACTATATATATATATATATATATATATATATATATATATATATATATATATATATATATATATATATATATATATATATATATATATATATATATATATATATATATATATATATATATATATATATATATATATATATATATATATATATATATATATATATATATATATATATATATATATACCATTAGCGCAGAAGTAAAACTATCTCCAATCGGCCAACTAAAAGGTGCTTCTATTAACAGAGATCTTAGAAATCGAAAGCTAGATGGTTCTAGTTTTTCTGGCTGTACTGGATTAGAATTCTGGAGTATATATCTCTCCGAAATCAAAGAAAGGTTACGTCTATAGACCGACCCGACTCATTTGCCAGGTGTAGAAGCTACGTCCAGATTTACACATTTCCTTGCTCATTCTACGAATGAAACGAATTCTACACACCCTTACCGAAACCAGACTTAACACCTACAGTACATTCTCTCGATCTGATCAGACATCGGCAATAAAACTTACAGTGTGCGTTTTACACGTTCTGCTTCATAGTGCCGTTCCCAGCGATCAATGTCTTTCATCTCAAATCTTTCACCGAGAATAATTAACTATAGGCGGACAGATCAGAGAAAAATAATAGACGATAGTCTTACTTCTTATCCCTGTCGAGAACGAATTAACACGATTCGGTCTCTACTCAAAGAATCTTAGCTAACAGCCATAAAATGCGTTGCTAAATAGAAAGGAAACGACAAAGGTAAGAATTGCTAACAATCTAGCGTATGCGAAAGAAAGGTAAAAGAGCGGAAGAAAGGTAAAAGAGCGGAAGAAAAGTAAAAGACAAGTGTAGAATAAAGAATAGATATCTGAAATATATTAATTACAATATATCTGCCACAAGGACAGAGAGTAGGTTTTGGTATTGTATAAACATTTATGACACATAAGGAAGGGAAACCCGAGGCGTATAAACAGTAAATAAATATTAGACAAACATAAAAGTATGTTTTCAGTCACTCGTAAGAAATAAAGAAGTAGAAAACTAGACAACAAAAAAACAACAAACGTGAAAACATTTTTGTCTAATATTTATTTACTGTTTACAGGCCTCGGTTTCCTTTCCTTATGTGTTATGACTATGAAAACACAATAGTTACTTCTGGGCAAAGTACACGCCCTGAAGTCGTTAAAAAATCTCAGATAGCCTTTCATAGTGCTACACTTTGTGTCATCATGCCAAATAATAATGGTTGAGGTGACACTCCCATTTAAATTTAGATTAGATTTTGTTCCCCCTTGACCAGCGGCACCTTGAGCTTTCAGCCCTTTAGCCCATTGTCATTGCGAGGCTTGGGAGTCTGTGGACTTTCCTTTCAACGCGGTGAGGAGCTTCGCTCCTTCCAATCCACAGAGGGTTTAACTCAGGAGCCGTTCAGGTTATTCAGTAAAAATCCCGGTCGTTGACACCCCTTCAAATGCTGACGCCCTGGCTTGAACCTTGTACACCTGGTCGCCAGCGCAACGTTGTAACCATTACAACAGCGCGGCTCCCATTCAGTTTAGATAAGCAGCATGATTTGAAAATGGTCAAATAAAATGATCTGGTTAAGGAAAACTGAAATAACACTCGTAATCTAGAGGATCAGAAAGGTCAATGATTTGCTTACGGGATCTGAGACACGAGGAGTTCACATCAACAGAGCATAGATATAGAAGAAGCATGATTGATAGTAGCGGCCTTAGCATACGATCTATCGAAGCAAATGAAATTGAAAGGACAGGCAAAGAACAAGATTTCGCGGAGCTGCGGAAAAGGCATGTTTCTGACTCTGGAATAATCGCAATAGGCTATAGAATTCAAAATAGAAAGTTAAAACTGGTACCAGTAAAGCCTCCTCATAGAATGAATAAGTGAGCAGAAGGCCAGCGCATGCAAAGAAAAAAAAATTAACAGGAAGATGACTCAAGAATAAAGGACCGAAGCATATGTCGTACAAGGGTGTACTTCTGGTGATCATATGTTGCCGTCTGTTGTAATGCTTTGAAGAGTTTCCTGCCATATTTTCACTTTTTATGTTTTTCAGGATATCATTATGTGTTTGTTTTTTTTTTTTTGTGTATACACGTATAAAAATAGATATCTGTGTGATTATTGCTAAAGAAACTACTCAGTCTTCACCATTGTTTTCTGCTAAATTTAAAAGAAAACTGCTTGGAGGTGAAAAAAGGCTGGTTTAGTGGCTACAGTTGGAACGCTGAGTCGTGCGACAAAAAAAACAGTTTCATCTGTGAAGCGCCGTAAGTAATTTGGTTTATTGATCAAGACAACAGGTACATTTGTTTTTGGAAAGTGCATCAGCTAATTTATTTAAAAAAATTTAACAGTCATGCTGATGAATTTTCAACCATGTGCAAAACAAATCGTTTATCGTATGTCCTAATGATTGCGACGAAATGCGATAGTGGCGGTAAACGTATAAGTGAGCTGCTTGACAGTAAACAAATACAATTTCACTGAATGTGAAGGAAGAGTGTTGTATGACAGCTAGGAGAAAAGATATACATATATTAAATTTCTTATTGCATGTTACACACATTTTAAATATCATACACATACCCCTTCTCTCGGAGGTACACGAGATATCCACAGAAAGAAAAAACGTCAGGGATAAGTTGGCAGATGTAATAGTATAGTTCTTCCAATTGCTAGGACTTATAACAGCAACAGGAGAAACAGTACTTAACTCTGGAAGAGATGATGGACAGCACAATAAAGGCGCAGCCATTATTCTAAAGAAAGGACTAGAAATGTCAATACCGGAGTGGAAACACATTGTCGTAGATTTGGATAGGTATTTAAGATAGATTCTAGTCCCGTCTGAATAGAACTGAAAAGGTGGTAACTCAGTGAGAAATAAGGTAACGAAATAGATTTCACGAGTGAATAGTTAAAGGTAGAATCTGTCCCTGGATGGAGAAGATACTCTATTCCAGCCTATCTTTACGACGGTAATTGGTCTATCAGACAATTCTCCTTTCCGTATATATTAACATATACCCTATTAACCACTCACATACCCAAACAAACAGATAAGTGACGACAATCAGACGCACAAACGTGAAACTATAGCAAATGGAGTAGGGATATTGGGCCGAGCTGACCAACACAGATAATTAAGTTTTGTTAAGTTTATTTTCGTAAAAACTTCACAACATCCAATAACAATAGCAATAGAAAATCATAGTTTACATAAATTAAAAGAATAAACCCATAAGTGCAATCTCCTCTGTCGAGACAAGATCCCACAAGAAGCAGTTAATTAACCCCAAAAGGTCAAAAGATTTGCGCTATGGTATAGAATTTGACTATACTGTAAAGAACAGAGTTCCTAATTAAACTATTTTGAAAATAACAGTATTATCAAACCAAAGGAAGGGAAAAAAAACAATGTGAGTACAATGATTATACAACAGAAGAATTATTCACACCTCTTTCTCTCGCTTCTGACAATCTGTGGCCACATTCAGTCGCGCTTACCTAATCGTAGTTTAATAACATCAGGAACATCTCCATGATACAAGTACCAAATCCAGTGTTGGGTTTTGGCAAAATAAGCCCCAGTTCCTCCAAGACTGATTAATCCTCTTATTGGGGAACGCTTACTTTGGTAATGATAATTGGATCTGCTTATGTCCCATCTATTAGTCCAGGTAGGAAAATAATTGCGAGATCTAGTGTTCACAGTGTACAGTAACTTGTAATTCCGATAGTTAAAGAGAATGTTAGGTAGGTAAATCTCTCTGGATAAATCCTCGCCACGACTCAGTGGTCGGTAGTCGGGTAGTGTTAAGTTTGATATTTTTCGTCACAGCGGGCTGAATGTGAATGAAAATAGAAAAAGAATCTGTGTAGCTATGTGTCCAGTTACAGTTATTCTTAGTGTCATATATTGGTACTCTCTCTCTCTCTCTCTCTCTCTCTCTCTCTCTCTCCTTGGGTGAAACAAGAGGGCAGAACAGGTCAACCTCGAAGACATGATATTACATAAGAATGTTTGGTGGTACTATTTGACTTAGACGCCTTTTTCTCAGATTTAAGCTGCTGGTAGGTTTGGTTTGTGATCAGTACTAGATTTTAGGAAGAAAATACAAAACATTTAACCACAATATCAGTATTTTATCCTAACCCGCGTAAAGGTATGATTTATTATTATCCACTCCCGTGAAATAAGCGCTAGTCATTTATAAAATTACACATAATGAATTAGAAATAAATATATAATTCGACAGTACTTAATCGCCTAGTGTATTTACTAATGAACTAAAATATCTCTTTCTGGGTGATAGCGAGTAATTAAATTCACGTTACATCTGGAAAAATTAACGATATGTTATTTAATACGCTTGTCAATTAACACAGAAAAGTTAGTTGCTTATCCTTTACAGGACGTGGCAATCAACTCCAGCTTTTATTGGCTGTTTGTGATTTTTCTAGGCAATTTTTACGTTCAGTAGTTTGCCATTGCTTTCTGAACGGTACGGCGCTTATACCATTGTTAAAAATCTACACAAAATGATCTGCTACCAAACCGTCTGCAGCAGGTTTCGAACCTGGTATATCTGGATTACGAAACTGCGTTCATATCCATTAGACCACAGACGCCGACAATGACGGACTTTAACAATTAAATCACTCAAAATGCTACTATATATATTTACTGCAACACAGAAAATGAACCTATCTCCAACGAAATACTAAGTGATCCACTTTAACAATGGTCTAGGATTCAAAGTTAGATATTCCGAAAAATTCTGAGGCTGTTAGATAAAATGATTTTAAAAGCTGGGGTACATATATAAAATAGTTATAAATTCGCTAGCGAGTGCGAGATATAGCGCCTTAGCCCGTGTTTTGGGAAAATCTGCGGTTCGATTCTCGAATGAAAGATTTATTTCTCACCTATGCCGACAACATAGACGTTGGCCAACGAGCAAACCGTCTTTTTATCTCGGCTGTCTCTGTAACTAATTACGTCCCCCTGGGATCACGAACAGACGGGTAAGGTCGGTAACCGTGGAAATCGCCCCATTTCTTTTCTTCGTTCGCTTAAGTCCCCATTGAGAAAATGAAACCATCAAAGCTACGTCTTATTTTCTACATGCGTTCAATCTGATCTGTTATTTCAACGATTGCCCAATCGCTCACGTGATAATTCAGTTAACGGCTCTTACTCGCTGGCTGTTACCTGTCCGATCGTGGACTAGCTAATAGGTCTGTTTGTAAACACTACTAGTGCCTGTAAGACATAGAGAAAGAAAAATAGGCGTGGGTAAAATACGAGTTAGACAGATATCGAAGTGCATACGCTCTGCGGAACAAATCGTGCATACTAATAAGGAAGCAAAGGTTGAAAGTCAAGACGTGCGGATTCTTGTAATCTATTTACGTAACCTGTCACACACATCAACACCAGACTGATGCGAACAAAACTGAGAGGGAGATTCACCAACACCACAATAATACAATGCTATGCACACACAAAATATAAAAATATATATTTTAGACACACACTTTTAATGCACTAAAAACCCAAAAATAATTTTTCAAAGCGTTTATAACTTGCAGTAAAAAAACAATGTAACTTCAAATTGTCAAAAAAGCGTGGAGCTTTTAAGCACCTATCGCATATTTTATCAATCTGTGTCTAATGATGTATAAAGCAGAAGTTAATTTCACGCAGAATCAGCGCACCGTGCTTTTTGTCAATATGATTTTAAATTCTGTGACTGCAAGCTAAAACTCCTTGAACAATTATGTATGGCTGTTTAGTGCATTAAAAGCCTGTGTTTAAAATAAATTTTTAAATATTTTTTATTTTCTTCTTTTTACGGTTTGCAATGTGGTGAGTATAGTGGCAACTACGACAGTAGTTTTCTGCAGGAATAGCCTATGAGATATTAAGTAGAAGGTCTCTAGAAATTGGCTCGTTGAGAAAGAATAAAGACCTGTTCGAGATAGGGACCAGAAAAAGGGAATGCAAATGCTTTCCCCTGGACAGTGTTTTCTAGATAATTATGGAAAGAGTTCTGTTTCCCAACGACCTCAGCTTCTGCTCTTAGATCACGTAACAGAACAAGCCACCAACCTCTTCTGAGTGTAGAAATTTACCTCTATGTAAATACTTAACACCGACAGCACGAGTGACACATTAACAAATTAGATAGGCCTAATAATCAACCGATTTTTGTCTTTATTACTTAAATATCTACATATATAGGGTTAGTAATGGTTAGAGCGTGTTGATGGTAAAAGACGATTGACACAAAACACACAGATGAGATATTAATATTGTAGTTAATTAAGTAGTAGTTAATTAAGAATGAGCTTGTATAAAGCGAAATGATGATGATGTGATATGATAAGTGTTACCAAAATGGTGAGTAATCTATACAGTTCATGTGTCTCTAAATGGTTCACCCGGATGAGATCATTCACATGTATGCATAGAATGTCCCAAGTCGTTATAACTTATGTCGAGTGGGGTATCTCTAAGTCAATGAAGTTCTGATAAAAACTTTGTCGTACTGTGAACGATGACGATATATGTATGTATGTGTGTGTGTATATATATATATATATATATATATATATATATATATATATATATATATATATATATATATATATATATATATATATATATATATATATATCCCTTTACTGTTTGAGTTTATCTCTGTAGCGTTGATCAACAGTTATTAGTTGTCGTATGAAAATGTATGTTGTCTAATCTCCGGAGGGTACTGGCCAGACTGGATATCTTCACGAAATGTTCTTGATATGTAGACTCATCTTGAGTATTTAATCGTGATTCATAAAATTTACTTTGGAGTCTGCTTCATAGAATGCTCTTGAGAGTGTGTTGCCGTTGGTTTAAATATGAGATTCAGCTTTTTAGCTTTACTTCAGATAGTACGCTTCCGATGGAGCTGAACTTGATACGAGTAATCAACTGTGAGCTTTAGCTTGACTCCTGTAGTAAGATTTCGTTTGATTTGAACTTTTTATAACTATGTATTGAACTTGTGCGCATGAGATATTTGTTGGCGAAAAATGCTGCGTCCACCGTTTTTACCGTTTGCGAGAAATATTCATTTTTAACTGAGGAACGAAGAATGTCCTATTGCGAATTCTGCAAACCAAATGTCCGTTTTGATAACTTATTTCTAGTTAGGCGCCAGACACGTAGCGTGTAGACTCAGACTTCTGCTGGACTGAAGACACACACAAGTTTTCGTACGTTTTCACACTTAATATATACTGGTGGACTTTCATTTATTCTACATCTCACTGTTGATCTCTATGAGTTCGATTCTAATGGTGTTAAATGTGTTGTGCATGAGATTGTGTGCGTATAGAAGACTGTGATGATGATTCAACAAGCTAGATGAAGGTGAAGAATGAACTATTAATTACTTCCTATCAGCCTATCATCTTAGAGGAAAATCTCCTGATTTTATTAATCATTGATGAGAAGACTTAATTGAAAAACTGTCATTCGCGCATTTAAGCTGTGAGGTTAAGATGAATAAAGAATAATAAATGTATTAATAATCTGTATAAGATCAACTAACCTTCTTTTCCCTTCGCAAATCCTTTAAGAACACAATACACACAGATATGAAATATTTATCTACACTGAATTAATTGCAGGCTATGCGTTTGGGATTTATTCTGTATACTGCAACGTTAAAAACTGGACTCCTCTCTCTAGCAAGCTGAGCTGTATATCATATCTCTAAAGGTCAAATATGTGTCCCTTGGACAGGTGACGTACAACTCAGCACATACAACCAATAGCTAAGAGACCCTCTGGTCAATCATTCCCAATATATCTGTTGTCCCCTGTCAGTCCAAAAGTGGGTGGTGCAATTCGCCATAAACTTTCCTTGACGGGCTTGCATGACAAACAGGTGTTGAGATAATTGGCTGACCAATGCAAAAGTGTCCCCCGCCTTCTAACTGTCTGATAAGGGTGGATTTAAGCTGACTTCAATTACCACCCCTATCGACACCGGTAAAATTATAGTTGTAGATGTAGGGTGTCATATCTGGTTTTGTGTTGTTGTTGTTGCTGTGTATCGTAATGATGTAGTTCACAGAGTTACAGCACGTAGGGTACGACATGTGAAGTCATAAATAGGTAAACCGCTCTGGACGTTTTTTCATCATTTATTTTGACGTCACAGGTACAAGAACGTACATCCAGTTCACAATAGAGCAAAGTCATGACATTCACAAACATCAGCTTACATAGTTTATCAATGCATTTGGCATATTCTAACGATGATGATATGGCGCCAAGGTATTATATGGTTGGCTCCAAATACAAAAGTACATCAACAAAAAATCCTCTTACTGTTCAGATGTGCTAAACGAGTCAAATCATAAATCGCACGAGGATGGCATTCCAGGTGTGCAGGTCAAACTGACCTTTACAGGCATTCCTAAGTCCAACCTTGACGTAGGCATAATCGCTGACACACAGCGACGTTCATAGAACAAAGAACTGTCCTTCGGGCTGAGTATGACCCGTGTACATATAGATCTCAGGTATGAACATACCTGAGGCGTGTCTTCTATTAGAAGAACCTTCCTTTCAGTAATGCATACGTGAGCAGAGATCGACCATTGTCAAACATAAGTAAAGTTACAGATTAGATGTAAATGAGGCATTACCTTCGTTCGAAAATCCACACCACAGAAAACACACGCCTCCAGGCGTTTTAGAATACTCAAGGTAAGGACCTTGTAAGCTAACTATCTCACAATAAGGCTCCTAATCCCTAACAAAATCACAGAGACGCCAAAACGCGTCCTTTCTGCTTCACAGCTTTACATCGTCTCTCAAGATAAAGAAACTTCCCAGACGCCCCGCGTCCGGACATGCGCAGAACCCATGCACTTGAAATAGCGATCAAACAAGACGATCTAGGAGCATTCCAGATAAAGATTTAACTAGATCGAGCCTTATTTGGACATGAACAGAGACCTCAACATAGGTTTCAGACATTCCAACAACAGTTGACCGATACTACCAAATAAGGAGAATGGTCACACTTCGTTAAAAAAAATATGGACCGACCGTGTCTCGACACAAAAGGAGGTAACATCATATTAAATGATAATCTCAATTATCCAGAGTTATGTAGCTTTGACCGAAAGAAATTAAAGTGTACATTTCAGTCAATCTAATTACACAATGTCTTTAGCAAAAAATGATCATATAATGACTTTAGAAAAAATGAAGATCTGTGCGTAACATTACCCGGGAAAAAAAATGAAACATTGTTTTTTTTTTAATCCTGGAGCCTGGAAAAACCCTAGGCTCCTAACGCACGTATGATGCGCGGATATATTGCCTAAAAATGAGGCTTGCTCGACGCATGGAGCGAAACTGAGATTATATCTCAGATCCTTAGAGAAACAAAAATGTACCTAAGTATACGCGTATATATTCCAGGAAGGTGCCACCAACACACGCCACAGTGATGGCAATATCATAATGAAAGTCAAATTATACTCATACAAATCTATGAAATTAAATATATTATCATAGTATTATACGATGAAGTGTTGTGCAAACAGCGGTGTAATATACCAATATACCGCAATATAATATAACACATATTCAAACAAAGAATACATTAAATAATGCATTATTAATCATTACAAATACATGTGTTGTTTCTCGTAGACATAAATACAATCGATACAAGAAGATGTGGACATCATCCGCTCCCAATCCAGGACAGGACTAGATAACTTCAAAGTTCCACAATGTACAAAATCTCGCAGACTTCAATGATGTGCTGCGAACATATCAATAACACAAATCTTTAAGACAAATGTTAAATCTCTTAATACAATCATTAAAATATAATAACTAAATGTGGCCATGTGATCTTTTGGCCCGTATATCGCTAACTAAGCCTTCTTCTGTTATGCTCAAATCGGTAACAGAAAAAAAAATTACATGGTACAACGTTATAAATTCCCAAAAAGTGAGAAGATATGTGCTAATATGTCATTATAGTATTGAATTGTATATCAGGAAATATATATGACAGAAGAATTATGTGGGCATCTGCCATCACAACGAGATGTATCAAAATTCTTATCTCCCTTGAGCCCATTGCTCTTATTTGAACTCCAGTCACCATAATTGCGATTATTATTTACCCTATAATCAAAATTCCTATTACGTGGATTTTGTTGTTTCCAAGAAAAACTATTATAAGGTTGGTAACCTCTATTAAAGTTCTTATAGTTACTGGGACCAAAAAGTTGAGCACCATCAAATTGCCTCCAGTTCTTTGAAGAAGAACCATTACGTGAAAAAGGAAGATTACCACGTGATGAACGCCCTTGGCGCTGTTCATAATCACGCTTATCTTTCCTAGCAAAATTGTTGTTATTTTTCCCTGTGTCACTGTGCTCAATAGGTACATCATACTGTCTGAGCTGAGTACGATGGGTATTAACAATTTTTTTTTCTTTTACCAACTTATAAGGAATCTGAAAATTCGATGCACGGTTTCCCTGAGGAATCTTATCCTGACACTTATCAAAGTCCTCACCGTGATCCAAACTTGATTTACCTTTGGCCTGCCGCCAACTCCCATTAGAGGCAGTATCGTTATCACGTGGGAAACCATATTTACCACGAAACTATTTGTTGACATATTGTTTAATGTTACTGCTGGCATCGAGTGCATGTCGCTGACTCTTTGCATTAACCTATCGACCATCAGCTTTATGTCTAACTTCATTGACCTTGGTAGCAGATAATATCTTATTGCCCAAAACAATATCTAATAAGCCGTCAACTCTTCTACGAAGTTTTGTAACTTCTGCTTCTGCAATAGTTTTCTTTCTAGCAACAGCTTTGTATACTCTCTCGTTGGTTTTAACCTTCCTGTTATAATCTAACCTTATGTCATGTAGCTGGGAAGTAAGAGTCTTTTCTCTAGTGATCCTATCTCTAAGATCTATTTTCAATTATTCATTTTGAGATGTAGTTTCTAAGACCTTAGCCTTCTCCTGAACAAGTTCAAGTTTGAGTGCTTCCATAGCACTATGATGAGTAGTCATAAGTTCATCAACTTTCTCCTCCTTTACCTTATTTGCTCTCAACTGTGTCAACTCCAGTTGTAGTGACTGAATCTCATTCCTTAATTTTCCATTGTCCACTTTGACTTGTTTCAAGTCCCTGGTGCTAGCATTTTCTTTAGAATATTGCTCGTATTGAGCCAAGCTCATATCACTTTCTAACCATTTCTCATATTTAGAAAGGCTCATTTCATCTTCGAATTCATTTTCCTCCTTCATTTGAGATTGTGTTAATTTATCCTTACGAGGAAGAGCTAATGTTTCTATAATCTTCCACAGTAGTTTTAAATCAAGCGTGGAAGAGTTCACCTGCTCCATCTGGTTATTCAACAACTGTTTTAATGAGATTACTTCCTCATCTAACTGTTTCTTCCGACTAAGAGAAGAGTCATAGAATTTCTTATTATCTTCTATCAATATCGTCACTTTACCCTTTAATACAGTATTTTCAGAATTCCTCTGCTGTAACTCATTAGTAAGAGCTTTCTTTTCATCCTGAAGCTCATTTATATTTTCCTTTAATGCATCCAACTCCAAAGCTAATAGTTTATTTTCATCTTCTCTCTGCCACTGTTCAGCTTCTCTGTCTAATTTCTTCAACTCCTCTCTTTGTAACTTTTTCTCTTCAGCCTCAGCCTGAAGTCACTTATTTTCAGTCTCTATTTCTAGTCTTTTATTTTCAGCCTCTTTTTCAAGTCTTTTATTTTCAGCCTCTTTTTCAAGTCTTTTCTGCTTCACAGCTTTACATCGTCTCCCAAGATAAAGAAACTTCCCAGACGCCCCGCGTCCGGACATGCACAGAACCCATACACTTGAAATAGCGATCAAACAAGACGATCTAGGAACATTCCAGATAAAGATTTAACTAAATCGAGCCTTATTTGGACATGAACAGAGACCTCAACACAGGTTTCAGACATTCCAACAACAGTTGACCGATACTACCAAATAAGGAGAATGGTCACACTTCGTTAATAAAAAATATGGACCGACCGTGTCTCGACACAAGAGGAGGTAACATCATATTAAATGATAATCTCAATTATCCAGAGTTATGTAGCTTTGACCGAAAGAAATTAAAGTGTACATTTCAGTCAATCTAATTACACATTGTCTTTAGCAAAAAATGATCATATAATGACTTTAGAAAAAATGAAGATCTGTGCGTAACACTGTCATATCACTCTCTGTTTGTGTATCGCTCCGCGTGTTTGCGGTGGCATTTGTTACCTCGGTCCATTGCCGCCAGCACGATAACAAGTCCCTTTGTGGCGCCGCCTATTGTATTACATGGCATGAGATGACTTCTTGACCTGGCCAAGCTGGGCATCTTCCCGCGCCATTGTCCCAATGTGGTGACCCGTCACGTGTATAGACGGCGGCCGAGCAATAAAGAGACAAAGCTTTTGTGTCAGCCGCGCTTGATTTAAAGTTAACAATAGTCCACATAAATTGTACTATGCCCAGATATCCGATTTTGATGAAAAAAGATGTGTTTCACCAGATTTATCACGAGGCAATGTGGACTTCAAAAGATGATGCTAGGTATGGGACTCAATGAAAAGAATTTATTTTATCACCGATGAAAGAACAAATGTGGTTCTCTAGATACCGGTCGCGAGTAATCAAAAACGATGAAATAGCAAATGTGGGCTTAAAAGAGCACAAATGTGGGAGATAACAAAATAAGATCGGCGTAGAAAAAGATATGGTGATAAGGCTTTGAAAAATTATGACATACTAAAACATTTTTTTTTAATTTCCTTATTGTAAATCTGGTCTAAACTTTCTCAAGCAACCCATTTCTTTTAGAGCGCCAATATTACATGGCTTTGTGCCTGTTAATTTGGTGCAATCAATTTCTTAAATTTGAATTCCATCTAGAGATCGAACTCGACTTTCCCTTGATTCATAATTTTATAATTTGGATTGTTTCCCTTTATTTATCTAAACACGTAAGAGTACTGCGCTGTTGTACGCATAGAAAAAAAAACACCATGTACTCATGCATTTTTAAAGTAACTTGATTATCACCATTGATTTGTTTACATTTCTTTTCGAAAAAATTTTATTATTCAAAATGTCATAATTACAATATTAAATTATCAAATAACTGACTGATTATTGTATTGTCATTGGGAATACTCAACTATACCAAGTTCCAGAGCTATTGCTCATCTGGAAGTGATTGAAAAATCGATTGCAAGATTTGAAAGTTACATGAAAGTGACATACAAGTGAAGTTAAATAAAAGCGTGTAATAACAAAATGAGAGTAATGAAAAGGTCAAGGACGAATTATATCAACAGCTACAAAAGGAAATGGAAACCGCGCCTCCTAACGATCTTACCATAGTAATGGGAAATCTCAATGCGAAAGTTGGAACACACAATACATACAATGAAAGAGTAATGGGGAAATGCGGCAGCGTAACAGTAAATGAGAATGAGTATAAACTAATAAGCTTCTGCAGCATTAACAACTTGGTCATTGGAGATACGCTTTTTTCCCCACACACAGAAATTCACAAATTAACATGGGAATAATCAAACAGCCTGGACAGAAACCAGATAGATCACAGTATGATCAATGGCAGATGAAGGCAATCATTACAAGATGTGAAAGTAAGAAAATGAAGCGATCACCACTTAGTAGTAGCAAGACTGAAGGTGAAACTCACAAATGCTGGACCAGTTGTAACTAAATGGAAAAGGTATGACATCATCAAACTGAAGAAAAGCTGTTGTAGTTGATGTAAAGAGACGATATCAGATAGTTAATAACCAGGAAAAGACAGCAACTGATGAAGTTGACCAGAACTTCAACACCATTTCAACAATACATAAGGAAAACAGAAAATTATGATTGACATTTCAGGAAAGGAAGAGACAAGATTGGATAACACAAGAAACATTAATCATCATAGCGACGAGAAAAAGAAATGAAAAGAAAGAAAATAGAAGCAAAGTCCCCCAGGTTAAAGGAAATATATAGCGAACAGTACAGTCAGCTGGACAAGGAAGTAAAACGTCAAACCCGAGCCAACAAAAGTAAATTCCTAGACGATCTTGCAAAGCAGGCACAAGAGCAGCACTGATAAATGAAAACATATTTTAAATTAACTATAACCATCAGCGGAAAACGGGGTGCAAACAACATTATGTTAGTAAGAGACAAGCAAGGAAATCTCATCACCACAGCTCAGAGACAGGAAGCAAGATGGGCAGAGCACTTCAGAGAAACACTAAATAAGGAACCACTAGGGACACAGCTGAATGTTCCTGAGGCTGAACATTTTTTTTTTTTTTTTTTTTTTAAATAAAATTTTGCCTCGTTTTGGCGAGGCGCGTCCCGTTCAACCTAGTCGGTTATATTAGGGCGCATGTCCAAACATAAAAGACCATTAGGTCTGTGGTTGAATTGAGTAATATGATCTAGACGTAAATACAAACATTCCACGAAGAGAAGAAATCATGACAGCTATCAAAAGGCTAAAGAATAAAAACGCTCTTGGTCACGACAATTTAAATTCTGAGTTAATTAAAGCAGACCTTGAATTAGCATCAAAACTATTAGAACCACTATTTGCGCAACTCTGGAAAACAGAGACAACACCAATGGAGTGAATAGAGGAATAATTGTCAAATTGCCCAAAGAGGACGACCTTGCAGACTGCAACAACTGGAGAGGAATTACTCTCCTCTCAGTTCCCAGTAACATACTAATCAGGATAATTATCCAGCGCATTTCAAAAGCAGTGGGCCATAAACTGCGGAAAGAATAAGCAATGTTCAGAAAGAACAGAAGATGTGCAGATCATATATTCACCATCAGGAATATTATAGAGTAGTGCTCAGAATGGTAGAGAGTTATACAGTTAACTTTGTTGATTTCGACCCAGAGTCCGCTGGGAGGATAACATTAGACAATCTTTGAAGGACCGAGGACTAGAATGGAACCAGGCCAGGAAGAAGACAGCTGATAGAATGGTCTGGCGCTCTCTCTTCCAGACCTCTACACCTCGCGGTAGAAGGGGAACGACTAAGTAAGTAAGTAAGTAAGATTTTGAAAAAGCTTTTGACAGCATATACTGGGACAGCCAATGGAAAATACTGAGGGCGTATGGAATTCCCAGCTGCACTGTTTTCATCATAAAACGCCTTTATGCTAAGTTTACATGTACTGTTGGGCAGAGAAACCTAACTTTTTAGGTGAAGACTGGAGTGCGACAGTGATGCCCCTTATCAACAACTTTATTTTTGACAGTCATAGACTGGGTGATACCCCAGACAACAGAGAACAGTTCAAAAGGTATAAGATGGACAACGTTTTCTACACTGTAAGATCTGGAATATACAGATGGCATCGCACTTCTTGTACATCCACATCAACACATCCAAGAAAAAACAGATAGACTGAACAAGAATAGCCAGTGGGTGGGGTCTGAACATCAATTTAAAGAAGACATAGGTCATGACACTCAAGGTGGACAGTCCTGAGCCCATAACAATAAGGAATCAGAAGCTGGAACAGACAGACAAATTTACTGTTACCGTGATATCTATGTTACTATAAGAAATGTTTACAGAAGTTTCATTCTTAGCAGTACACACTGACCGCACTGGCTAGTGATCGAAGTAGATCGCGAGTTCTACAATATAATCTGAGAAGACTCAAGCCACGCCTCCACAGGGCTATTTATGTATCTGAGTACTACTGTCACACTTGCTGTTATCTTACCGAGTTTAGAATGTTGTAGTGAGTGTGTATAAGTACAATCACACACCACAGGTACACACATCAGAGGCATGGAATGGTGTAACGGCAGGTGAAAGTTAATGACGGTTTATTACACCACAACACAGTACGTTAATATAGAATACACATATGGTCAATTACCGTTTACAGCAGTACAATAATAAAGTCCTCCACTTCTCAGAATCTTCAAGATACTACTATATCAAGGGCCTCCTTAAAAATACTCCTCACATTAGCGCTATATTATAATCATGGATCCTTTTAGCCAACGGACATCATCGCCGTGCTAACAATATAAATGGCATCCTCAAGATACTCCTCACATCAGCACTATCATAATAATCATGGATCCTTTTAGCGAACGGACATCATCGCCGTGCTAACAACATAAATGGCATCCTCAAGATACTCCTCACATCAGCGCTATCATAATAATCATGGATCCTTTTAGCGAACGGACATCATCGCCGTGCTAACAACATAAATGGCATCCTCAAGATACCTCCTCACATTAGCGCTATCATAATAATAATGGATCCTTTTAGCGAACGGACATCATCGCCGTGCTAACAACATAAATGGCATCCTCAAGATACTCCTCACATCAGCGCTATCATAATAATAATGGATCCTTTTAGCGAACGGACATCATCGCAGTGCTAACAACATAAATGGCATCCTCAAGATACTCCTCACATCAGCGCTATCATAATCTAATGAGTCCTACCAGCAATTTCTCACAAGACTCCATACCCGACAGTCTGCAATAATCTCGCCTTTACTCATCTTAGCGCGATTATATCACAATATAAGTCAATGGATCCTAACATCTCAAAATACACACAATACTGCTCACCCAGCAGTTTGCAATAACCTCACCTATCAACCTGTCTTCACATAACACAATTATCCTGTCTCAGGAAATAATGGCCTACACAAATAATGGCCTCTTATCTTCAGCACTGTACAGGCATACTCTCGAACAACAAACAGTGGGGCCGACTTCTTCGGTCGATGCCCAAAAACTCTCTGCCCACGGGATCACACATCTCCCGCCTAAAACAATCACAAGACCCCGCTTGTTCATAAACCCCGCTCAGTCTACATAGTTGCACGGGGCTAGCCACAAATAGCTAAACACCTGTAGCTCAAAACAGTTCAGAGTGCATACCTCTACACAATTGAACTGACCAGCGTTCACACGCTTTCTAACTTTCGAAACTTCTCGAAAATACGAGAGAATTCCCCTATCACCATTTAACCTAACATTACAGACAATCACGTCTTCAAGCAACGAAAACCCATGATCTAATCTGACAACCAAACAATTTCAAGATTATTTCCCCTCCATCAGATTTACTCTCTACATTTACATACCTAGGTTGCATAGTAACACCAGACGGCGGAACAGGCAAAGACATGATCAACAGAATGAATAAAGCAAGAACAGCCTTTGCTTGTCTAAACAACATCAGGAAGTGCTCTCAGTACAGCACAAACACCAAGTTAAAATCATATGAGAGCTGTGTACTTTCTGTGTTTTTCTATGCTGCGGAATGAAGGAGAGTAACAGAGAAGGAAATGTCAAAATTGTCCCCTTTCCAAACAATCTGCCTAAGGAAAATTCTCCGAATCATTTGACCGAATACCATCACCAAATAAGAACTGCTTACTCAGAGCAACAAAGAGGACATGTACACCATCGTAACTGGAAGACGCTGGAGTTAGGTTGGCCACGTCTTCAGAAGAGACCCTGATGCCATCACAAGAACAGCTATGCCATGGACCCCTGAAGGAAAACGAAAGAGAGGCTGACCAAAAAACTTGCTATCAGTCCAAGTTCCCTCCATACTCCCATCATCATTTTCACTTCTGTTTCCAACTCTTCTCTCCATGCGCCTCCCCCCTCTCCGGTGTTCCAGAACAAGGAGTGCCGTGCAATGCCTTCCACAGGTTTCCCCAATGTGTATCCAATCTATCACCAGCGCCCTCCTCCCACTTTCTACTCTCCATCACGCCTACTGACGTCTTGTAGGGCAGCAACAAACTGTCCCCATTGTGCGCGGTCAGTGGCCATCCTTCGTGCCGAGTTCCAGCTCTAGTTTATGCTTTGCATTTTAGCCTCCACTGTTCTCCGCCAGGTTGTCTTTGGTCTGCCTATCTTTCGCCGTCCTTCTGGGTCCATAGCAAAGTAGTTCTGGTGATGATATCAGAGTCCCCCGGTGACCCTATCGTACCATTGTAATCCTTCTATTCCATGCAGGCACCCGTCTATGAAAATCTGTAACTCCCTGGCTGCTGCCGCTCACCATGCCCCAGAGACACATAACATGACCGACGTGAATCCTGAGCCAAAGACTCCCATTTTAGCGCTGGACTTGACCTCTTCCCATCCCCACCCAATGCAATGAAAACCCTTCTTGCCCCCTGCATTCCCACCTTTATATCGCTGTCTGTCATAAGAGGCGACTAAATATACCGTTGTGCATGGGTCTGTCAACATCATCATGCAAAACCAATTGCTACAAGAGCACATTAGTGCTGTGTTGCAGTCTTCCAGCAACGAGGCCGTGCTTCGTAAGAAGTGAAAATGGAAGACGACGAAGTAAATAATGAACCTCAGTCTCATATTTACTATTCATGTGTACTATTTTACTTAAGTGTAAAGTTAACTAAAATAGTCTTTATGAGTAGCAGTAGTAGACCCTTCAGTCATAACTGACTATAGGAATACGCACCTGAGATGATTGCCCTGAGATGATTGCCCTGAGATGATTTCCCTGAGACGATTGTTCTGAGATGATTGCCCTGAGATGATTTCCCTGAGATGGTTGCCCTGAGATGGTTGCCCTGAGATGATTGCCCTGAGATGATTGCCCTGAGATGATTTCCATGAGACGATTGTTCTGAGATGATTGCCCTGAGATTATTTCCCTGAGATTATTGCCCTGAGATGATTGCCCTGGGATGATTTCCCTGAGACGATTGTTCTGAGATGGTTGCCCTGAGATGGTTGCCCTGAGATGGTTGCCCTGAGATGATTGCCCTGAGATGATTGTCCTGAGATGGTTGCCCTGAGATGGTTGCCCTGAGATGATTGTCCTGAGATGATTGTCCTGAGATGATTGTCCTGAGATAGTTGCCCTCAGTTGCTTGTTTTCCTAGTGCTCCTTTCGGCGCATTCTTTTCTGTTCTGCTTGTTGTGAGAACTTCTTTTCGTACAATCCGAGATGGCGCTGTAGGTAGCATCGCATTTTGATGCAATCGGCAGCTTCATCCTCCCAGGTTGATGGATTTATGTCCAGTGCGCACATGTATCTCTTGCACACATCTTTAAGTCTCAGCTGTGATCGCTCGGCTGTTCTTTTGGCATCTGTAGAAGATATCTTTAGAGATTCGACCATATTCCATGTTCCGGACATGGGCAAGCAAGCGTAGTCTGCGCTTTGTAAGCAGTGTATACATGCTTTAAAGCCCAGCACTTGTCAGTACCTTGACATTAGTCACTTTGTCCTTCCACGAATACCAAGGATATGTGGAAAGAACCGTAGATGGAAGGTATTGAGCCTTATTTCTTGTTTAGCATAGGTTATACATGTTTCGCTGTTTTATAGATGCATGCTGGTGACACATGCATTATATGCAAACAGCTTTTGTCTTCATTGTGAGTTTAAGGTGTCCCTAAACACGCATTGAGATGCAGGTCTTTATGGACTAGCATCGTAGTTATGTTTTTCTTGTTTCACTAGCATCATGTACCTTTCTGCTCTTTACGAAGCGTTGCGCCACTTTGCAGGAAACCAACACCAAGCAGTCACAAGCTCTTGGCAATTTGTTTTACATGATGACGTTGCGTGTCCCTTGCACACCCTCATATCAATGGCCTTGTACGACATGCCTGAGTAGGCAGTAGTCCTATTCTGTCTTTGTCTTCTCATAGACCCCGGGAACCACACGGGGAACATAGACCCCGGGAACTACATGGGGAACATAGACCCCGGGAACCTCACGGGGAACATAGACCCCGCGAACTACACGGGGAACATAGACACCGGGAACTACACGGGGAACATAGACCCTGGGAACTACACGGGGAACATAGACCCCGGGAACTACACGGGGTGTTTTCTGGTTTAATATGGAAATAATCATTGAGACCAAATGACCAAAGCTGCGATACATAATGCCTACGTCACCAGCACACTGCTATGTGGCAGTGAGACATTGACAACCTATGCTAAGCAAGAATGAAGGCTCAATACCTTCTATCTATGGTGTCTAGGCTACATCCTCGGTATTTCGTGGAAAGACAAAGTGACAAGTAAAGGTTTTATCACGTGCTGGCCTTCAGAGCATGTATACAATGCTTAGACAGTGCAGACTATCCTGGCTTGGTCATGTCTGCCGCATGGATGATGGTCGCATCCCAGAAGATGTCTTCTTTGGACAACTGGCAGATGGCAAAAAAACAGTTGAGTGACAGCAGCTGAGATTCAAAGATGTGTGCAAGAGAGACATAAAGGCACTGAACATAAATCCACAACCTGGGAAGGTGAAGCTGTTGATCGCACCAAGTGGCGATGCTATCACGGCAGCGCCTCAGATTGGGCGAACAGAAGCTCTCACAGCAAGCAGAAGAGAGAAGAAAACATCGAAAGGAACACAAGGAATATAAGCATCTTCTTCTTCTTCCTCGTTCGCCCTGAAAAGGACGGTGGTTGCGTTGTGTCTGTTTACGCCTAAGCTGTGATATCTGCACCTTTCGGTCGACACATCCGACTTCAGCATGGCATTTTTTAGGGACCGGGTTTGGCTTCCCATTGCGATCCGCACTCGCTCAGCAAGACTGCACTGCTGCAGACTGTTTCCAGGACCACCACGTATATAAGCATCTGAGGTATGTTACCTGAGGGGCACATTCCCATAGACAGTTATGACTGAAGGGGCAATTATTATTAATCATTGAGCCTTTCCGTGTATTTGGAATTGTTCATGTGTTCCAAAGCCAGTTAGGCATGATATACTTTCTGTGATATCTTTTTGTCAGTATTTCATAGCTTAATATATTTTGTCATGGTGCCCCTATATGTAGGAAAAAGATGTCTGATTAAATCATACTGTTACGTACATTTATTACCTACGGGGATAGTCTTCGGTCCTGCCAAATGTACGCACCAGTTTTATATAGTTATATTATTTGTGCGTTCGATTGATTCACGCACTGACGTGCACAATGCTGTGTGAGTTGCTTTGGACGCACGTGTAACCTAGTTGAGTAGTTTCTGACGTCATGAATGGGGCAGCTCGGACCATATTTATGTCCGCTGTGTTATCCTTTGATTCTTGGCAAATGTGAAGTAGCCATCAGTTGTATTCGTATCTATTGATCTTCATGGCGAAGTCAATAGTGGAAGTATAAAGTAAGTGTCGCCCCATTTCTTATGGCATGTTTATTTATGTACATTAAAGTATCAGGCCGCTCCTATTAATGGTCTAGCGGGAATTCATCGTAGATGACATTCCTAGAATTGGACACACGGAGTCGATAGCCTTTGAATCTTTTCGTAGAGGGAGAATACCTACAAGAAATCAAGTTAATGAATTTATATGCTTCACATGTTTAATATGCTGTTACTACAATGCCAGAAGCGTGGCATAGAATGGGAGAGGTTAGTCAACTGGAATCTCTAACCTGTTCGTATTATCATGTATGACTTTGTTTGAAAACTATATACTATATATAACGGGATGTATGGAGAAAGTCTGGGATTGTGAAGTATGATATGGAAGAATTTTATCCTGGAGTATGAATACGTTACCATGATGGGCGTCCTTGAAGGAAGGTCAATGGACTTGAATGAGCGGAATATTATATGGTAACAGTTTTGTGATCCTCAGTCACTTGAGTCAGAGGACTTTATTAGTAGAGAATCTTCAGGAACTTTAAAAGTAATTATCAACATGTTGACGTATGATTTCTGCGCCTGTGACGATGTTAGTCTTGTCCACTCCGTATGTGCTGTGTTGAATAAAATCTATGTACAGTCACCACCGACTTCTGTACTGCCAGTACTTGCCCAGTTCACCCAGTTCAATACTACTTGTTGAAGTTCGTTTGAAGAATATTGTTGACATTCGTTCATTTTAACCATTCGCGTTTTGAGCTACCTCTTCACCAGTGTAGACTGAACTCAACGATAAAACGGAGTCAACAATAATTGGTATGCCAGTGTGGTCTGGAAATATCTAACTTCCAAAGAACGTACTCAATACTTTTCTGTGAAAAGAAGATTTTAACTTTCAAGTCACCAACATCTCGAACTTGGAACCCAGTGGGATGAGAAATCAGATTCAACTTACGTTTACCAAGGTCAAGGTCTTCAATCAACCTCCACGTCAAGTTTCACAGTGACTGATTACTTGGAGATCATCTCTTCATCATTATTGCGTGCGAGCTGTAATCTAGAGAAGCAGAACGAAGTATTTTATCTGTAGACGTACATCCACGGAGACGAGGCACATTGATTTTTTACCTGCACGCGAGATGAGTATAACGTGTTTCCGTTGTACACTTTATTACGCTTAGTTGTGCCTTCCGTGATATGTCCACATTCATATTTTTCGTGTTAAGTGTTATATGTTGTGTATTCTTCGTGGGAGGTAGGGAGGTTGATCTGACGAACGAGATCCATCTCGAAGCCAATTCGGGCTCTTCGTCAGACGTTCTGTAGGACATTATTTTGCAGACTTCCCGCAGTGGAATGTTCCTACGCGTGAGCGTAGAAGGATTCTAGGTCCACTGTGTCTGGTAGTCTGTGACACCTGACTGTTTTAGCTGTTTCGTCAAGTTTTAATTGTTGTTTTTGGTAGTTATTTTTACTTGTACCTTATTTTCATGATGTATTTTGTATGTGATTATTGTCCATCTTACCTGACTGTCGTTCAGTTTTTTACAAAGCATATGTTTTTACACTGTGTTGTCAATTGTCTTGTGCATTATTTGATCGTAGATGTCATCGTAATTTTTTACGACATTCTATTTTAGTTCCACATTTTATTTTTATTTGATTTCTACGACTGTAGTCATTTGTCTTGATTATCGTGTCGTGTCAGTATTGTGCTATTGTCTGTCACGTTATTGCTTTCACACCATTTCATGTTATAAATTACATTATTAATTATTAATATTATTGCCTATTATATAAATTGATTTTACCGTTCTAGAACAGGAACGAAAACCACTAGTTGTAGTAACAATTTTAAGTAGTATTATTACATAATAATATTGAATAATGGCTACCTTAGACTATTTCATTAAGCAAGCAAAAGCTCTTCAGATGGCTCCTGAGGAAGCAAAAGCATTTGCACTTGCAGAATATAAGAAAGCTCAAGAAATAGAAGCTGATCAGAGAAGGTTAGAAACTTTACGTTTGGAAAATTTGAAATTTGAGGCAGATCAAAAAAGGATTGAGGCGGAGGAGAATGAGAAAAAAATGAGATTAACTGCTGAGGAGGATGAAAAGAAGAGGAAATTTATAGCTGAGGAAGAGGAGAAAAAAAAATGAGATTAGCCGCTGAATTAGAAGAGAAACGATTTCAGCGTGAGTCCGAACAGAAAAAATTCGAGGCTGAAGAGCAATTTAAAAGAGATGCGGCAGAAAAAGAAAGACTACTTAATATTGAAATGGGAAATAAACAAAAGGAAATGGAAGAAAAAATGGAAGAAAAAAGAAATGAAGTTAATAGCTGAAAAAGCTGAAAAAGAAATGGAAGTTAAACAAAAAGAAATGCAAGAAAGAAGATTAATAGCTGAACAAAACACAAAACGACTTCAGCTTGAGATGGAAGAGAATGAAAGAAAACGACAGCATGAACTGAAATTAGCAGAGTCAGAATATGAGAGACTTAGGTTAACTCAGGAAGCTAATTCTCAGAGAACTTTTGAAAGCCAAACTTCATCCAGACATGATAATTTTAAGGAAATTCACCTTAAATTACCAAAATTTAATCCCCCGTCTGATGACGTGATATTCTTCCTAGATAGGTTTGAGGCCACTTGTGTGTCTTATAACGTGGATAAAGCTCTATACTGTACATATTTATCCAGATTACTTACAGCGGACGCATTAGCAGTTTATCATACCACCAGCATTGGTGAGAAAAATGACTATAATGCTCTTAGAGCGGCACTTCTGCAAAAATTCCAAATGACAGAAGACCAATATCGATCAAGATTCCATACATTACTACCTCAATCTAGCAAAAATTTTAGTGATTTTCTGTCACAAATACGACTAACATTAGAAAGATGGATCGAATTATCCAAAATTGAAAAGTCGTATGAAGGTCTCTTCGATTTACTGATGCGCGATAATGTACTTTCGTCTGTAAATCCTACATTTCTCGCATTTTTACACGAACGGAAACCTTTATCTATGAAAGACTTAGAACAGCATGCTAAAAATTTTTGCACTGCTCACCCAAACATGGATCTAAGTAATGCACAGATTAAGAATGAATTGCCTGTTGCTTTTGCAGCACAACAAAACAATTTTTCACGCAATCGTTCTTTTAGTGCTGACAGATATGTCAATAAGGGAAATAATGACAATTTTAACAATGGTAATTTTTACAAAGGGAAGCAATTTCAACAATCTGCTCCATTTAATGTTTCTTGGAACCAGGCTCACAGATCGCGAGATTTTGGTAACAATAATTTTAAAAATAATCAAGGACATTATAGTAAACAAAACTGGAGATCAAGATCTCAGGGTCCGCAAAACAAACAATTTTTTGGAAATAAACCATTTTACCAACATCATAACGATCATTATACAAATTATCGGACTCATCCAAATTTTAACTCTAGCAGAAACTACAATTATGGCAATTTTAATGACAAAAATCAAAATCGATCGCGTCGACGAGATAGATCGTTGAGTAATACGAATAGACATTCTAATGTCGCTTTTAGTGATACACAGGCTAACATTGAACAGGGTAAAGGAGCTGAAACTCATAATGCTATGTGTTGTTCTCTTGATTGTACCCAAGTCAAAGATTGTTCAGAATGCTCTACTCTTTTCCAGCCCAGGGCGATCACGACGCTGCGTTGCGGACATACCTTGCCTAGTCTACCTGCAGTCTGTACGGCCACTGCTGCGTCAGTACACCAGGGACAGGGCTCTCTTAAGTTTAACAAGGGATTTGTCAACAATATTTCATGCTCTCTCCTATTTGACTCAGGTGCAGCACAGTCGGCGTCCGGACTTCGCTGATCAACCCAAGTTGTGCCACGGGCCGGGTTGTCAAGTGTGTAACGTTTGGTGGCACTATTGAAACATTTGCCACTGCTATTATTGATCTTAATACACCATTTTTTTCAGGAAAGATTCAAGCTTGTCTCCTTCCGAATCCAATTTGTGATTTAATACTTGGTCGCATACATGGTATTAAAGAGTGTACACCACAGCAAATTGCTGAATGGGAAGAGCGACATATTCAAACTGCAAATGCAGTAGTGACTAGAGCGCAAGCTACTAATATGTCGCATGATACACCTATGGAACCTACAGTTCATACCACTTGTGATGATGATGCTCCTATTTCACGGGAGTTGTTTGCAACATTGCAAAAGAATGATGATTCATTAAAAAAAATTTTTCAGTATGTGAACAAAAATAATACCAGCAACAAACTTGCAAAATCTAGACATGACTTTATACTTAAAAATGGGATTTTGGTTAGAGTAATACGAGAAAAGGATTCATCCTTATGTTCTCAGATTATAGTCCCATTCTGTATGAGATCTCGTATATTACGACATGCGCATGACTCGCAATGTGCGGGCTATATGGGTTTTTCGCGTACCAAATCCAGAGTGCTTTCGGCATTCTACTGGCCAGGCGTCCATAAGGACATCACTCTCTATTGTCGGTCTTGTTTGATATGTCAAGAAGTTAAGGTACGGGGTCCATTTCATGCGGCTCCTATTCAAGCTGCGGACATCCAGATTAGACCATTTGATAAAATGGCTATAGACATTATTGGTCCTATGCTACCATCTGCTAGAGGGCATACGCATATCCTTACGTGCATTGATATGTGCACTCGCTGGCCTGAAGCCATCCCTCTCAAGAACACTTCATCTGCCAGTGTAGCAGAGGCATTGATGTTAATCTTCTCACGCATTGGTTTTCCACGGAAAATCTTGTCGGATCATGGGGTTCAGTTCATTTCTGAATCCATGTCTCAAGTTATGAAGACATTAGGTATAGACAGATCTCTAAGTTCTATTTATCATCCGATGTCAAATGGGTTAATTGAGCGTCTCAATAGGACACTCAAGCAGTTGTTGGGTAAGATGACTCAAGACCACCCACAGGACTGGGATCGGGTCCTACCCGCTTGTCTCTTTGCGTATCGCGAAGTACAAAATCAAGCAACGGGGTTTTCTCCATTTCAGCTTGTTTTCGGCATGCAACCACGCGGTCCGATGTCGTTAATCCACGACTTATTGGTTGACGAGAATATTGAAGAGGAAACTCAATCCTCTTATGAGTATGTGATCTCTCTGAGAAAGAGAATCATAGATGCTTGTAGATTAGCTACTGCATCATCCGAACAAGCCAAAGAAAAAGCTCGTCTATTTGCAAACAAGTATAGACGTCTTCGCCAGCTCATACCTGGTGATGAAGCTTTTGTATTACTCCCTGCGCATAATAATCGTCTTTTAATTACCTGGAGAGGTCCTTTCAGGATCATCTCAAGAATATCCGATGTCAACTACATCGTTGATGTTAATGGTAAACATAAAACCTTCCACATTAATATGTTGAAGGAATATTACTCACGTCCTGATTATCTACAATCAGTGTTCCAAGCAACTGACGATCCTACACCTCCTATTCAACACTATTCTAGTTTGTCAGTCATCCAAGAAGAGGAATCTTCTTTCGATGATGTACAACTACCAATACCAGTTGTACCACTCCATTCCACTGAGAAATGGAATGATGTTACTATCTCATCTACTCTTACTGATGATCAACGTCAGCAAGTCTCTAATATTCTACACACGTATGAGGATGTCCTCACTGACATCCCAGGTCATACGTCAGTCATCCAACATGACATTATTCTGACTGACGATACACCGATTCGAGTTCGCCCATATCCTATTCCTTTACACTTTCGTGATAAGGTTGATAAGGAATTGGATGAGATGCTTCAATTAAATATAATTGAACCATCTTCATCACCATATTCTTCTTCTATGGTAATCATTAGGAAGAAGGACAACAATATACGTCTTTGCGTAGATTACAGGAAATTAAACAAAGTTACAAAATTCGATGCGGAACCATTACCTCTTTTAGACGACTTATTAGAGAAATTATCTCATGCCACATTCTTTTCGAAATTTGACCTTTCAAAGGGTTATTGGCAAGTGCCATTAACCCCTAAAGCAAAGCCATTCACCGCTTTCTCGACGCCACGGGGTCTTTTTCAATGGAATTTTATGCCATTCGGTCTAATGAATGCGCCAGCTACCTTTGTACGCATGATGCGCCGCATATTGTCTCATCGTCCCGATGTCATTACTTATATAGATGACATCTGTCTTTTCAGTGACTCTTGGGATGAACATATTCAGGGTTTAAAATCTTTACTTTCTACCTTACGGGATTATAACTTAACAGCAAAACCTTTAAAGGCTTTTGTCGGTTTTCATGACATCTCATTTCTTGGTCACCGTATAGGTCGCGGTTTAATGTATACAGAAGACAGTAACGTCTCTAAAATTTTAAACATCTCAGCACCTAAGACAAAAAAACAAGTCAGGTCGCTCTTAGGACTAATACAGTTCCATTCTAAATTCATCCCTCATTTGTCTACTATAACTGCACCTCTTTCTTCGTTACTGAAGAAAGGCACATCTAATGTAATAAAGTGGTCGCAGGATCATCAAACGGCTTTAGACTATATAAAACAATTTTTTTCAAATAAGCCTTTTTTAAGGTTGCCTAACAAAGATCTCACCTTTGTTCTTCGCAGTGATGCTTCTTCCTACGCTATCGCGGCAGTTTTGATGCAGGAATACGGAGGCACCTTATTTCCGGTTATGTACGTATCCAGAAAGCTTACGACGAGCGAGATGAAGTATTCCGTTCTGGATAAAGAGCTCCTCGCTCTTGTCTGGTCAATCACAAAACTGGACCGTTATCTCCTCGGATCACACTTTGTGGTGGAATCCGACCAGAAAGCTCTTACAGCACTGAACACAGGGAACGTGAAGTCATCAAAGTCAGCGCGTTACGCTATTGCGCTTCAACCGTTCCATTTTGAGATACGAGCTATTCCTGGAGTACAGAATGTGTTTGCAGACTGTCTTTCAAGATGCCCTAGTGAACATGTCGAAATTAAACCACTTCCAGATGGTGAAACGTCCTCACAGAAACATGAATAACTTTGTACATGGTCACTGATTATACATCTGTGGAGACTATGTGTAGTTCTGCAGTATTCGTATATATATAACTTTCAGAATATACTTACGTATGGATTATAACATTATTTCTTGTGAAGTAACGTTTTGTTAGAACGGGAACAGTGATATTAAAGTAACATTTTTTTTTTAGTATGGAAACATTGGTAAGAGTGACAAATAGACATTCACTATTGTGATGGAACATATTACACTACATATCGTGTTCGTAAACTTATTTCAGGCATGGTACATTTAGAACATATTCTTGTCGATTTAACTAGTTCTAAAAGAATATTAACAATGAGTGAAATTGAAATCACTTAGAATAAATTAGTAATTAGTTATTTGTTCATAAATTAAGAACTATTAATTAGTATAATTCAATTTAATCAATTTGATTGATTATAAATCACACATCTACTAACTTTATTAGTGTTTCTCAATACGTGTATTCACGTATCCCACTACATGATATCTCACTTTTAGATAACTAGTCAAACTTACTAGTGTTAGGAAATAGTAAGTGCGTTGCTTCTTAAAGTGTTTAATTATGCTTTGTTTCATTTTGCATGTTGTATTTTAAAATTTCTGTTTTATTGATTCTTTTATCATTGATCATCATCAGTGTTGCTGTTCATTTTCATTTTTGAAATCATATGTTTCAAATTTCTTTTAAAAAAATTTGGTTGAATTTTATTATCATCTTTTTTTTTTATGGTTTATTTCATTTTCATTTTCAACTTCTTTTTACTTCGAATATTACCACATCGTTCCAAAGTAGGTCGATGGTGGATGTGTGCTTTAATGCATACTATCATTTAGTTATATTGTTTTCATTTAATATTCTTTTCTTAATATGATATAATTTTATGCATGTCATAAATCTTGTTGTAGTTTTGACTCACCTCTCTCGAGTAATTAGTTCGAAAAAAATTAATAGAATTAATTTTTTTAAGGGGAGGTGATAAGGGAGCTGTTACGTACATTTATTACCTACGGGGATAGTCTTCGGTCCTGCCAAATGTACGCACCAGTTTTATATAGTTATATTATTTGTGCGTTCGATTGATTCACGCACTGACGTGCACAATGCTGTGTGAGTTGCTTTGGACGCACGTGTAACCTAGTTGAGTAGTTTCTGACGTCATGAATGGGGCAGCTCGGACCATATTTATGTCCGCTGTGTTATCCTTTGATTCTTGGCAAATGTGAAGTAGCCATCAGTTGTATTCGTATCTATTGATCTTCATGGCGAAGTCAATAGTGGAAGTATAAAGTAAGTGTCGCCCCATTTCTTATGGCATGTTTATTTATGTACATTAAAGTATCAGGCCGCTCCTATTAATGGTCTAGCGGTAATTCATCGTAGATGACATTCCTAGAATTGGACACACGGAGTCGATAGCCTTTGAATCTTTTCGTAGAGGGAGAATAAAAAAAAGTTAGTTGCTTATCCTTTACAGGACGTGGCAATCAACCCCAGCTTTTATTGGCTGTTTGTGATTTTTCTAGGCAATTTTTTCATACAGTAGTTTGCCATTGCTTTCTGAACGGTACGGCGCTTATACCATTGTTAAAAATCCACACAAAGCGATCTGCTACCAAACCGCAGAGGGAGAATACCTACAAGAAATCAAGTTAATGAATTTATATGCTTCACATGTTTAATATGCTGTTACTACAATGCCAGAAGCGTGGCATAGAATGGGAGAGGTTAGTCAACTGGAATCTCTAACCTGTTCGTATTATCATGTATGACTTTGTTTGAAAACTATATACTATATATAACGGGATGTATGGAGAAAGTCTGGGATTGTGAAGTATGATATGGAAGAATTTTATCCTGGAGTATGAATACGTTACCATGATGGGCGTCCTTGAAGGAAGGTCAATGGACTTGAATGAGCGGAATATTATATGGTAACAGTTTTGTGATCCTCAGTCACTTGAGTCAGAGGACTTTATTAGTAGAGAATCTTCAGGAACTTTAAAAGTAATTATCAACATGTTGACGTATGATTTCTGCGCCTGTGACGATGTTAGTCTTGTCCACTCCGTATGTGCTGTGTTGAATAAAATCTATGTACAGTCACCACCGACTTCTGTACTGCCAGTACTTGCCCAGTTCACCCAGTTCAATACTACTTGTTGAAGTTCGTTTGAAGAATATTGTTGACATTCGTTCATTTTAACCATTCGCGTTTTGAGCTACCTCTTCACCAGTGTAGACTGAACTCAACGATAAAACGGAGTTAACACATACATTGTATTCATTGTTCATGCGTACAAAGTTCATGTGTTAACATTTTTAACAAACTAATAGGTCATTGTCTTAGCATGTTTCTAATTTTGTCTACATGCTTTATTATTTTTCAGGCTTGTAGAAGAGAAATTAAAAGGAAAAGCTTAAGCCATTTTTAATAAACGGAGACGCCACCATGACAGTATACTCAGATCTAAAACATGGATGTTTTAATACCGTAATACTGAGTACTATTGCACGTTTTTTTCTCTTTCACTTCAAGTTTTCATTTGCAGCATTTTTCCCCCTATAGTCTGAATCACGCAAATCTTTCATTACTTCTTGTTAAGTGATAAAAAAAATTACAAGGGCCTTACAGTTAACGATCACAAATACCACTGCTTATTTTGAAACGACAGTACTTCAAACTTTTAAAAAAATGTACAACCATTACAGACCAGACAAAAGGCAAGAAACCGATCGAAACAAACACCTCTTCGGCATGATTGAATTATTGGATTTGTTGTCGTGTGAATATATCATTAAAAGAAATATATTTATAAAGTTATCACATTTACGAGCCTTGTAGATCAACAACTTATAACGGTATTTAACTAACACTAGCAATTGAGTGCTCTTACACTCTTGCTTACAAATTACTAAACACAATATTTTGTGATAACGAAATCCATGTTTCATTTTTTGGAATTTTTCACTTTATAGGAGAATATACTGCTGACTTGAAAGCAACATTATATTTGTTAGATTTATGTGTAAAAAAGTACTTTGCAAGTCATTAAAAATGATATACTACTATAATTTGCAAGTATAAAACCTATAACCACTAACAATAAAGTAAGTTTATTATTTAATCTGTAATAAAACTGAGTTGTTATGTCATTTTCATAATTATATCAATTGTTATTGTATTTCTAGTTAGATGTTTTCTATTATTTGTTTAATTGTGATTCCAGTATTCATTTTTGTGTTGTTCCGCTCTGTCATAATCGTTAAACCGCTGTCTAAACATGCACGCTAATGTTGTTGTTGCTGTTGTTGTTGTCGATATTCTATAGCTGATGAGCTGTCTACTCTTGGCAGCTCAATGCCATTCTTAGACAAGTGCAGGTTTTATGCAGTTGTTCCAAGATTCCATGCAGTGAGTTGGCGATTATCGGAGGCATCTATGGTAGGTTTTTCCTGGTGTTTGTGAGTGGTGGCAACATGCCTGGGAAAAATTCACCGAATCTTTTGGCCAAATGCCATCGCTGACCAAGATCTGCTTGCTCGTGGCAAGCAAGAGGACATGCACACCATCATAGCTGGCAGACGCTGGAGCTGGGTTGGTCATGTCCTCAGAAGAGACCCCGATGCCATCACAAGAACAGCTATGCTTTGGACCACTGAGGGAATGCGAAAGAGAGGCCGACCAAAAACAACCTGGCGGAGGACTGTGGAGGCTGAGAGGCAAAGAATGAACCAGAGTTGGGGCACTGTACGAAGGATGGCCACCGACCGAGCAAAGTGGAATCAATTTGTTGTTGCCCTACAAGACGCCACTAGGCGTGATGGCCACTGACTGCTTTGACGGTCGGCGGCTAAGGATCAAAGAAGAAGAAGTTGTGAGTGGTGGGCACTCCGTGAGAAGGTGGCTAGTTGTTTGATAAGGGTGAGAGCAGTGTCTACACATGGGTCGGTGCTGAGGACACACTACGTTAACAAATACCTCCTCGTGACATACGACGAGGTATAAAAGATTCCATTTTTTGACAAATCTAGCAAAACAAAGCAAAAGTTTAGACATTATGATAAAGAATTATGGTGTGCAGTTCCTGTCTCACCTCCAGAGTGTTGAGGATTGTTTCATGGGTTGCGAGCATTTTGGTTTAAACTTCATTCAGATGGTCGCACCATGAAACACCTCACTATATAAAATAATAAGGTTCGCGTAAAATTGTTGTATGACGCGTTAGACCTAGTAACCGTAGAGTCTGTGTGTAGCCTTCGGGCCTATGGCAGCGTTTGGAATATGTGGCATGGCCACTAACTTATAGTATAACCGTCTGTGTTCGGGATTTCAATAGCTTATGAAATGATAATGTGTAAGGACCAGTGAGTCCAGGATTTATGTAAGACGGTAGTATTAAAACGCGATATTCGTGAAACACGATAATGTGTGACGGCTGTTAGAGCCTGGCGAGTAATGCCAAATATAATATAGACATAGTTGTGAAATATATATTTGGCAGAGACCCTAATAGAACTGTATGCAGACAGAATAATACTGCGTGAATAATAATAATTGTGCCAAGCATTTGCTTGAAATATAATGAACGTTAATTAAAATGGCAAAGTAACAGGCATGCAATGACTAAGAAACAGTGAACTCTACGCTGTGATTTATCTAGTGCTCTTGAATGTGAAATATATTATTGTCGTTGATTCATATTGAAAGGATGAATATTTATTAAAGCATTGTAAGTCGTCAAAAATAGACTTATTCAATGAAGGCGTTCGAAGTTCCAATTATGACTGTTTTTATGAATAATGATCTTTATTGACCTTCAAATCTTTTAGTCAGAAGAATACATACTCAACAGAAGACATACTATGTCAAACTAGAAAAATGGAACGAAACAAGACAACTGTTAAACTCTTTCTTTGTGTGTAGTTAACTCATACTGGCTACTAGTTGTTGAATCATGCTTTATTTGCTAAATGATGTGAATGTCCACCAGTGGATAAATGTAGATGTTGGGACTGGTGTAGTAAAGTGTAACGATTGTCAACTCATCAAACCCAGCACAGTTTTGGTCATACAGGTCATCTTGTCCTGGAACGTGATGAGGCTCCGACAAGAATGTGAGTGTAAACAATGAGTGTGTATCTGAATGTCAGTACGCGAATGGTAGAATGATTCATAGAGTTGACAGGTTGGTAGTACATCACTCATACTCACACTGTTCGAATTCAAGAAGTACTGGAACTACGGTGGTCTTTTTATAACATTTAATGGGACGCACACTTGGACAGTACGTGTATGGTTACAGGAACAAATGTCGACATAGACAGCATAATGTTGATCACAGGAATATCATCTTAAGTTAGCATTCATGCTTGGCAAATATCATAATGGAGCATTCGTAAATAAGCATTCAGCGTTCCATCATGTAAATCATCTGGCTTTACTGACTGGGCACGTCAGACCATAACCAATACATAGGAAGGCTCCTAGACCTAACCTCGTCTAGCGAATATTCCTTCACGTAAAGTTCAATATATATATATTTCATAATATAGGAATCCCAGACATGGGTTCTCACATGTAGCAGTGATCTCTTGGTTCATCGAGCGATAGTACAGGCATCCCTTTTTCTCACTCGATAAATACAAAGTATATGAATTTCAACATGGCTGTTCTCTCTCTCGTGAGCTTCACTCACTATAGAATATAGACCAAAATTAGTCATTCATTAAATGTCCTCATTTCTTCATAGCTTCTCTCATAGAGGTAATTGAATAATATCATACAATCCAGTGCTGATACATAGGAATGTCTTCTTCCTTTGAATGGATATTCTTTTCAAAAGTACCACTGTGCATCTGCTTATCAACAACGATGGCGAAGCCCAAGTTCATAATAAATTGTGGTTTTACCTTTTTATGCGAAATATAACTTTGCCATTCCTTGGCAACAGAGAATAAACACTGGGGTAAAGTACATACAACATGTCTAAATGATTATCACTTTTCCCCATCCATATATAGATCACTATTTCGGCAAAAAGCCTGCTACAACAAAACTCGGCATCCTCACAGGATGACAGCCATGGATCACACCCCTTGCTAGCGATACTTCCGCTGCATAGCCTTTGACCTTTTCTAGCGACAACCAAATTAGTTCGACTTAGAAATGCAAAGATATCCATATAGACAGACTCGTCCTACTCATACAAACACTACGTATAAATTCAGGCCATAGATATACTGAAGCAAGAACAATCTATTCCTACCCAGCCACATAATAAATCGCAGTAGGCCTAGAGTCGTCTGCGGAGTCCGATCGAAGATGACAGAACTATTTTCAAGGGAAACAACCCAAAAATGACTTCTCCTTAAGCACTTAAAAAGGAAATACTTTGCTTACAAAATATTTGCGAACATAATAAGAATATAAATGTATTATATTGCAAGATAGTAAAAATTGCCCTTTACAACAACACTGTCAGAGAAATATATAAGACGATTTATTGAATGAACGTTCAGATACAACTATCTAAAAGAATCACGAAACGAATCTATTGATGTAGTACAAAACGATACTGGGTGTAAAGCAGATCAGATGAATAAACATTACATGAAACGTAATACTATATTAACCCACTCAATCAGAGAAAAGTCCGCAACACAGAGAATATCGTCATTTCTCCTGTATTCAGTTTCTTATTTTCCATTCCCTTCCATCTTTCACCTTCCACCGTCGATGAAGGCCCGCCAGCTCTGACACGCACCCTTAGAAACTATTATTAACAAAAACACATTTATTTAAACGGGACCAGCTGACTAAATTATCATTTTTAAAAACCTGCACCGAGCTATACATGCGATCCTGAAGCGGTGAGTTCTGTAGACATTTGTTTTACGGGATAGGGCAGTCAGCCCAATACAGAACTCACGTTAGTCGCCTCGTTCAGTACACTTTATATATATATACAAGTATATATATATATATGTATATATATATATACTGCTAAAAAAAGTTAAAGGCCACTTTCAATTTTTAGGTCATTTCTACTAAGCTGTTTTTTTTTTAAACCTGAACACTCAGTCAAAAAAGTTTTGCTGCATTTTGTTGCATGCTTAAACAATGTTTGTTAATATGACTACTCGTCAAAAGTCAAGGGCCACCCTATTATTTTCAATACTGATAAGAATATGGTTATTTCAGAGGTATGTATGTTCAAGTCTACATCATTGCCACATAGGCTAGTAATAAATATGTGTTACTACTGTCACGTCTAGAATATTGAGTTCGTGTGTTGGTTTAGTCGTTTACACCACAGGTACGTACACAAGAGTCATGGATGGTTGTAAACGACTGGTGACATTTAATACTGGTTTATTCACGTCACAACACATTGATATAAAATGCACATAGTCAGGATACAGTTCACAGCACGACACGAGATATATCTTAACACTATAAGGACTGCACACTCGGCAGTTACAATGATATCAGCGCTATAAAGTATCATCAATAACTCAGCGCTATCTCTTCCTCAACAACTATCCTCTCACAGGAAACAATGGCCTTTATATAATTCATCAGCGCTACAAAGTATCATCAATAACAATCCTCTCACAGGAGATAATGGCCTTTATATAATTCATCAATAACTATCCTCTCACAGGAAATAATGGCCTATATATATATTCATCAGCGCTTTAAAGTATCATCAATAACGATCCTCTCACAGATCATGGCCTTTAAGGACTGTACACTGCAGTTATCAAAATGGCCTACACCAAATCTTCAGCTACTATCCTCTCACAGGAAATAATGGCCTTTAAGGACTGCACACTGCAGTTATCAAAATGGCCTACACAAAATCTTGGCCTCATAAACATTTTCACAATAATCCAAACTGCAGTTTTATACTACGCTGTACCCACAGCGAAAAATCCGTCGACATTTTAATTTCAGCACTGCGCAGGCATTTCACACTTCCCAAAAACGCTGTCTTGACCTACCCGGTCAAACGCAACGAACACTCTCTCCAGATAACACACTCGTTCCGCTCAAAAGCAGTCACGAGACTTTTTTTCTGTCAACACAACTCAGTCAATCAATCATCTGCGGGCTAGCCGCGAGCTATTCTCACCCCGCTCAAAACAATACAGAATAAATATATATCTCACTACTTGAGATGATCAGCGTTTTTCCACGCTATCTGTAATCTATCTCTCGAAACTACCACGAGATATTTTCAAAACAATTCAATAGCCAACAAGCAAACAAGTGCTCCAACTCAGAATCTAACTTGTCTACTAACATACTCAGATTTACGTCCCTTACACTAGTTCTGTTCTTAACAACTTACCTCTACCCCGGAGAAAAAAAAATGGTTCTATCATTTTTTTGACAAATACATCCCCCAAAAAAGATTAAGAGGACAATGAATCTCTAACATATGCGTATAAGAATTACCTTAAGTTAAGTCAAAATACGACATCTACAAAATATAAGCATTAAGTGAAATGTAGAAATGAAGTATCCAATGTAATCAATTAAACATACTAAAAAATAATGCATTACAAAACCGAGTTAAGTGAATACAGAACAATTAAATAGGAAACAACCGATAGTAAAAGAAAAGACAATATCAAGCAAAAGAAAAATGATCCGTAATAAAGGTAAGTATGAAATCCGAATATGAGGAAAAAACAATAATATCACATTCAAACAATTTCTTATATGTAAAATAACTACAAATATCACAAGTACATACACTATATTAAGTTATCCCATTAACTAACAATACAAAGAATGAAAGTATAAGAAGCGAAAGAAGAAGTATATAAGAAGGATGCGAAACGCAAACAACGCACGGAATGTAAACAAAATATGAAACCATACTGAAAAGACAACAGAAAAGAAAGAATAGAATGAAGAATAATCAACAAAGACAGATGGAAAGCAAAAAGTATGACTATAGAGAAAGTTGGTAAAATATATACCAATAACTATTTAGATCAAACAACGTATTTTATAATACATACAAACATGATCGAAAACCACAAAACAAAATAACAAAGTATACCTATACTAATATCATAAAAAATAGTTTATAACTAAACAAAACATAATCAGTAATTTAAACAAGTTATACATAACCAACAATAAATTATCGACACCACACACAAAAAAACCCAAAAAATTACAATGTCCGGAAAAAAATATTTTCCAAAAAATACAATACAAAAATATTTCGTAACGCTAAGTTACATAAAAATAGTATTTTAATTTAATTAATTCAAATCTATAATTAACAAATTAACAAAGAAACTAACTTTAGCAAAATGAGAAACATATAACAATTCCTGTATCTAAGCAAACACTAAACAACACGTGTAAGTTTTTCAAAAATACGTCACAGAGAAACACATAGGAAAACACACTATTACCAACATACAAGTTTGCAAATATATGAAAACAACGTAATGTATGTTAATCAAATGATTAAATCAGATCTCTAGATTCCTCAATCAAATAACAATATCAGCAAACGCTGTTAATTTTCTCTATACAGTTCAATTTAAACTTTTAAATATTTTCGGCTGACAATCACGTTCAGCTTAGCTACAGTGTTATTTAGTTATAAATATATATCTATCTCCACCTGATATACTAAAAGTAACTATTGTAACATTACAACTAATGAGTTGTGCATAGAGCTGGCAAACTCATCATGTACAAAACTATCCTAACTATCACATCTGTAAAACAAAACAAAAAAAAACTGCAAGTTCTACACCAGAGTATAAAAGTCAATGATTATATGGTGTAAATAGGCATAGGTTTGTAACCAGTAAGGTTAAATATAAACCTGCTCATTGCATTCATCAATAGTAAACGACACGTCACTACCATCTAACACACTACACATTATTCAAAACATAATAGTATAAAAAAAGCATCGAAATGAACTAATGCATAATTAAAACAGTCATACATATCAAGAAAAATTATTGACATCAAATGATGCATAAAGATGATGATCATAATATTACAGAGAAATTACATAATATTTCAAATATAACAACCTATAATGATCTATACCAGCGGTGGCCAAACTACGGCCCGCGGGCCAGATCCGGCCCGCCGACCAGTTTTGACCGGCCCGCCAACCTGTTTTGGCCAGCCTCTTATTGTTGATTGAAGTCACACTCTTCACAATGAAATAACACACAAATGTATGTTTGAAATAAATAATTACATGTCATATTACAAATTACAAAACAAATTAAAACAACAGATTCATTATATTTTTCTTTTACAGTAATTTCAGTTCGAAGACTGGTATACATGTCTTGGCAGATGTGCAGTACAGTAGTTTGCCGTTGCTTTATGTACGTGGTTCATTATATATGTAAAACTAAATATCAGAACGTTATTTTTTAAGGATTTTATAGGTCTGGCCCTCGGGTGTTACCCTTTACCATAATCTGGCCCTCGGCCAACCTTAGCTTGGCCACCACTGATCTATACAATAGAATACAATAACATCTACTGTCCTAACAAACAAACAAACAAAATCAAACGCAAAAAATCTCCATAGGTCTTGCCGACATCTCATAAACACTAGAGTAACACGTCCAATGCATAGTTGGCACGCTGATATGTTCCGCTTGAACAACCACTCGGGTACAATGTTGACGTACATTCCTGCCGCTAACGTAAACAGGAGCGCTGACCCATATCGAGAAGTCGCCTCTGTTCAAAAAACACAAATGAAAATTGCCATTTTAATGAATGGTAAAATTTATTTAAAACAACGGAGAGTTTAAATAAACAATTACCTCGCAATGTGTTTTGTGTAGAAATCTGGTCACTTCACGATGTCATCGACTCTTCCTTTATGTTCACAACAACGTGATGCTCTTTCAAAATCAGAAACATAACAAGCAGTAGTATTTGTGACATCATTATCATTGCTACTTTGCTTACTAACAATGATTCTGGGCTCATGTCGAGCAAAATTAGCATAACTGCACTTATTATTTGTTGTTTGATCAAAATATTTATCACCATTTCCTCTTTGTTTGAGACTATTATTATGTCTATAATCCCAGTCAGACTTGTTATGCTTAACGTTTCTACTTCGAACAAAAAATCTGTCAGAAAAATTATTGCACGATTGAAATCCCTTCTTATATTTGCCTGTAGCATTATTTTCAAAATTCTCAGATTAAAATGTTGAGATACATTAACTTGTCTTTTTTCTCTCTGAGAAGGAAAATTATTATCATATGAATTCCCTTGGTATTTTCTAACCTTAGGATCATCTCTCCTACCAAAACTCTTTCCATTCTTTTCTTTGACAATATGCTTATTTCTAAAAGTATCTTTATCCTTACGCATATAATGGGTCTCCTCATTGGAACCACTACTTATAACTTTATCCCTTGTTATCACCTTATGAGAACTTCCAAAATTAGTTACTCGTTTAATCTTTGGGCTCTTAGCCTGAAATTTATCAGGACTGACTGTTACATTATCATTCTCTCTATTACACTTTCGCCAAGAATCATTGCTATTGGAAGCAGAATCAAAAGATCTTGGAAAGTTATATTTTCCCCGAAAAGATCCTTGTCCATCACATTTAACCTTTTTATTAGCAAAGATTGTATGAGGCTGGCTCTTTGCTTTTCCAACTTGTTGGCAAACAACTTTCTGTCTAGCATTGTCAACATTGACAGTAGACCATATCTTGTTGTTCAAAATAATATCGAGTAGGGCCTCTACTCTTTTTGTCCCTTCTGCAATTTCAACATTTTTTTGTGAAATTTCTCCACTTAATTTCCTATTTAATTTGTCAAATGTCAAAACTTTACTTCTCTCCTCTGTTAGCAATCTTAATCATCTTCTCTCTCTCTCAGTCGTTAACTCTTCTAATTTGTCTTTCTTATCCTTTTCTTTATTTGCACTTAGTTGTCGTGTTTCATTCTCACTATCCTCATTATTCATTAGCTCTTCAACTTCATTCGGAAATTCAGTATAATTCTCTTCTTCAATACCAGAATTTACTTTATTCAACAAATCAAGAAGCGTCTTTGTATAAGACCTATCACGGTCAGTTGTCTCAGCTTCTAATTTACCACACCTCTCTTTGTTTTCCTGAAGTTGCTGCTTGAGATCACTAACTTCACCATCTCTATAATGCACTTGAGTCTCCAAATCTTTGATTTTGCCTAATGCAGCATCTAACGCCGCTTGCACTTTATTAAGTTCTATGTTTGACTTATCTAAATCATTTGTTAGTCTCGACACTGTCTCTTGTAATTTACTATTTTCAGTCATATCTTGCAAAAAATTAGCCCTTTCCTGTAGAGCAATCTGTTTATTTTTCTTCATCCGCTCCTCCTCTTCTAATTCCTTTTTGTTATCCTCCTGCATGTTGTTGCCGATCATATTATGTACAATCTTATGCATATAATTGTGTCTAGCCCGAGTATAATCGTACACCATCGGACGTAGGCATTCTAACAACACCGCCAAATCTCTAGCCATGATCATTTCAGGATTTGAATGAGGGTTATTGTCAGTAAAAAACTTTATGGCTGCTACTGCACTAAACAAAAACCCATCTAGCACGTATCTATCAAGTGCTGGGCCTTGTAATCCCTCAACATATTCAGCTACTTCCGCTAAATATTCTAGTATAGGCCTCATATCATCTGGATTATCATCAAAATCCATGGTGATTCAATCACCCAGTCAACCATATATCTATCAGGTATAATTATTAATATCGCAAGTTTATGTTTCAAGAAGTTCTGACAATTACCCTTCCATTTCACCCAGTTAAGTATCTATACCTGAAATTACAATTATTTATTAACTTTGTATCCCCAATTCCTCTTCCATATGAGGGAAGTCAACATATATCATACAACCATCAATACTTATGCATTAAATCCTAACTATATGTCAGTATAGACCTAGATAACAAAAACAACAGTTATCAACATAATAGGTAACGAAAAGCACAGGAAGGCTCGTTGACATGGATAAGGCGACACAGTTCACACAATAACAAAAAACCCACTTATCTTGAATGAAAACAATCCCGTTCCTTTCCGCTAACACCCTGGATATCACAAAGTTCAATGGTAAAACAATCAACAAAAGAAAGGCATTGGAACTTGACACCTTTCCCCTCAGGTCCTTGATTTAGCACGCTACGTGCTTGCACACCGCACAGGAAAACAGGAAATGGGTCACCGTCTGTCAATTTCGTTGAAAGGAGGTATACTGTTCGTTCATACTGCCTGACGTTTACTTGAACTGGTACTCTAGGACTGGAACAGGTAACATTGCCACTCTGGTACTGCGGCACACTTGTAAAAGGATTGACCTTATTTGAGTATCCGCCACTATATACTTGAACTTGTATACAGACGCCACTGTATATCATGACATCTTATAATCTTGAGTAATAAATTCCTTTAATCGCGAATATGGCATGAGTATCAGGTCCTATAATTACTGGAAACCACCAACTGATACCATCCTGCTAATTGATACCGTGCGATTGTTACTGTAACACTCATTCGATACTTCACAAGAGTTTCTTGGGGCACACTGGTACAACTCTCATATGTGATGTCTGTCTCTTCTATACTAACGCCACTCAGGCTAAATATAGAGATACGTTGCTAAAGGGTTCTGTATTACAGGCCACGCCCACACAGGGCTATTCCTAAATATGGTAAGTTCACACAACCTCTTGTCACACGAATGTCATATCTATTCGTTCCAACTTGTAATGACTGGTCCACCAGATATGTAGCGGTATTTTGCTATGTTACCGGTGTATTTAGTTTTAGTTAACAGTAACACTTTCAATACCCAGATATGTTAAGTAGGTATAATCAGTCTTGCAGTATAGCAGTAGGTCCTACTTGACTGTAAACCACCACTTGATAAGAATATGGTTATTTCAGAGGTATGTGTGTTCAAGTCTACATCATCGCCACATAGGCTAGTAATAAATATGTGTTACTACTGTCACGTCTAGAATATTGAGTTCGTGTGTTGGTTTAGTCGTTTACACCACAGGTACGTACACAAGAGTCATGGATGGTTGTAAACGACTGGTGACATTTAATACTGGTTTATTCACGTCACAACACATTGATATAAAATGCACATAGTCAGGATACAGTTCACAGCACGACACGAGATATATCTTAACACTATAAGGACTGCACACTCGGCAGTTACAATGATATCAGCGCTATAAAGTATCATCAATAACTCAGCGCTATCTCTTCCTCAACAACTATCCTCTCACAGGAAACAATGGCCTTTATATAATTCATCAGCGCTACAAAGTATCATCAATAACAATCCTCTCACAGGAGATAATGGCCTTTATATAATTCATCAATAACTATCCTCTCACAGGAAATAATGGCCTATATATATATTCATCAGCGCTTTAAAGTATCATCAATAACGATCCTCTCACAGATCATGGCCTTTAAGGACTGTACACTGCAGTTATCAAAATGGCCTACACAAAATCTTCAGCTACTATCCTCTCACAGGAAATAATGGCCTTTAAGGACTGCACACTGCAGTTATCAAAATGGCCTACACAAAATCTTGGCCTCATAAACATTTTCACAATAATCCAAACTGCAGTTTTATACTACGCTGTACCCACAGCGAAAAATCCGTCGACATTTTAACTTCAGCACTGCGCAGGCATTTCACACTTCCCAAAAACACTGTCTTGACCTACCCGGTCAAACGCCCAGAACACTCTCTCCAGATAACACACTCGTTCCGCTCAAAAGCAATCACGAGACTTTTTTTCTGTCAACACAACTCAGTCAATCAATCATCTGCGGGCTAGCCGCGAGCTATTCTCACCCCGCTCAAAACAATACATTTCCACGGAAGACGTGAAGAGGCAAGCGATGGTGAAAACTGGATCATCCCCAAATGTGAATACTGCCACCTCCAAATCGGTTGACACAGCAATCTGCAAAGCGCTCTCCATACCGTCGCCAAATCCGCATACGTCCATCAGCAAAGGATATGTTGAATCTGCTCTCGTCTGTGAATAGGACAGCATTCCACTGCAGTCTAATCCATCTGACATGTTGCTCTGCCCATTGCAGGCGCTGCTGACGATGTCTGTGAGTCAAGTTTGGCCCAACATAAGGTCGTCTTGCAGTAAGGCCTGTATCTCTGAGTCGTCGTATGACTGTCATTCAAGAGACTTGCCCATGTCTACCCACTATTGCTCTTGCTGTTTGACTTGCCGGGAGAGTACGATTCCTTATGTAACTCAGCACCATATGACGATCTTGCGCAGGGGTAGTAACTCGTGGTTGGCCACTCCGAAGTCTATCCCGAGCACTGCCAGTGGTTCCGTAACGTTCATTGAGACGTACAATAGTGCTGTGGTGGCAATTCATCCTTCTGGCAATGGCCCGCGAGCCCATTCCGGTCTCCAATATACCAATGTCTCGTTGGCGGTCGTTTCCAGATAGTCGTGGCATTTCAAGCACATGTACTGGGTGTTTTGTCTCAACGGCCTTTTAATACTGAGTATACTGCGACAACGTGTACACATTTTCAGGGTCATAGCTGTTGGGAATCGTGTTGCACGTGTAACTATCATCGTTTTCATGTAGTCTGTACACAAACCCGTGGGTTGAATCATGCACTTTCCATTCCAGCAGCCATTCGCTCTCTACCTCTTGGCAAACACAGGGAAAATCCATTCCCACACTATTTTTTCCAGCTTCTCGGCATCAGTATATATAATAGTGGTGCGTTTTTAATGTGCTTCACTACTTGAGATGATCAGCGTTTTTCCACGCTATCTGTAATCTATCTCTCGAAACTACCACGAGATATTTTCAAAACAATTCAATAGCCAACAAGCAAACAAGTGCTCCTACTCAGAATCTAACTTGTCTACTAACATATTCAGATTTACGTCCCTTACACCAGTTCTGTTCTTAACAAATACACTTTTATATAAGCGCATAGAATGATTAAATGAAGGAAGTTTTTAGTAAAAATGGGTGCAATATCCTCCTCTGACAGTCCTCTATGCACGTTAAGCATAAAAACAACTCACCGACAACCATGGTGATCACGTGCAATTTGGTTTCATCATAACCCTCCACTCCCAAAGGAGCATAGGCCTTCAACAAACACATGCCAAGTCCTCCTGTCACGTGCCATCATCTGAAGTTCTTTCCATGTTCTCCTCATCATTTTCACCTCTGTTTCCAACTCTCTTCTCCATGTACTTCTTGGTCTTCCTCTGCCTCTCTTGCCCTGGGGGTTCCAGAACAAGGACTGCCTTGTAATGCTATCAACAGGTTTTCTCAGTGTGTGTCCTATCCATCGCCATCGTCTTCTTCTCATTTCTTGTTCCACTGGCACTTGTCTAGTTCTTGTCATCAGTTCCACGTTGGTAACCTTGTTTTAAACCACAAAAAACTTCTACAAATATGGACAAGCAATTTGGTTTGCTGACCATCCATTCACATTTTTAATCTGTTTTTTCAAACTTCCGTACAACCAAACAGGTGAAGTAATCGTGCTGATTGACATTCCACGTGCAATGGCGACTTTTCGTGAACAGAGTTCACTCTTAATTCGTTTTACAATCAGCAGACATAGGGTAGTTTCATCACTTGCAAAAACCGTGCCACCGAGAAGAAGTATTGACACCTTACAAAGAATGAGGGCTATAGCGTGGGTTGAAAGTGGTTTATCTGTACGTGAGGCAGCTAGACGGCTTGCAGTGTCACACCCTACTATCCAAAGAATTTTGGAGAGATTTCAGGCCACAGGAAGTGTGTAGGATCGCCACCGGCCAGGTCACCCTAGATGCACCAATAGACATGATGACCGGTACCTCTTGTTGTCAGCCCTGCGCCATCGAACAGGGACTTGTTCCACTCTAAGATGTCAGCTGAGACAAACTGTAAACGTTAATGTCAGTCAAAGCACCATTCGCAGACGTTTACATGAATTTGGACTGGCTGCTCGACGTCCTGCAGTTAGAATCCCTCTTACTCCTGCTCATCGCAGAGCCCGCGTTGCTTGGTGTCGCGAGCATATCCGATGGACAAGGCAACAATGGAGTCAAGTTCTCTTCACTGATGAATCTCGCTTCACTGTGTCATTCAACGATGCCAGGATTCGAGCTTGGAGACGACCAGGAGAGCGATTTACTGATGACACAATTCGTGAGGTGGATCGTTATGGTAGGGGTTCTGTCATGGCCTGGGGAGGCTTCTACAGACACGGCAGGACCCCACTCTACATCACCCAAGGCAACTTGACCGGCCCAAGATACCAGAACGAAATCTTGAAACCAATTGTTCAGCCTGCTCTGGAGGCCATAGGTGGTAATGCCATCCTCCAAGATGATAATGCTCGACCCCATCGAGCTCGTGTGGTGAATGAGTTTATTCAGCAACATGGGATCATCAGGATGTCGTGGCCAGCTCATTCACCTGACCTTTCTCCGATTGAGCACCTCTGGGATGTTCTTGGTCGAATATTGTCAACAAATCACCCCCTGCCAATGGATGTTGCACAACTGACTGCATTTCTGCTTCAGGAATGGCAAGCTGTTCCTCGGGATACTCTTCGAACCCTTGTGGACTCGATACGTCTACGCTGTCTTGAATGCCTTGCTGCAAACGGTGGTCATACCCGATTTTTAAATGTCTATTTGTCCAATATCTAGTGTGTTACTTTTGAAAAGGTGGGTGACACACTTCCCAGCTTCATTGCGTTTGAATGTGTGTTTCCATTTCTTTACGTGACATGTCAATTTGGTACGCAATAAATGCCGTTTTGACTGATACCAATTACATTTATATCAGATTTGTTTTATGGTTTCAACCAAGGTTCTTTTAAGTGGCCCTTGACTTTTGACGAGTAGTATATATCCCATACCATAATTCCCGCTAACTTTATCTTTTTACATTGAACTCTGACACTGATACAATATAAACATATACAATTAAGGTACTTAGGTCGGTCGGTCACATCATGCACACCGTCATTTGGGCACTATAATATTTTCGAGAGAGTACATTAACTTTCAACAACTGCTAAGGGGTGCAACTGTGGTTGAAAGTTGGAAAATAATTGTATTGTTTCTCCTACATGTCATCATCATGTGACGTATTCTTTCCAGAACGTTGTCTCCATTACAGCTGCTCTGAACGCATCACGATTCTGGGCAAGTCGACCTGCATCAGCCAAAGACAAGTTCAGACTCTCTGTGATGTCCTGGGTCCACCGTCGTCTAGGTCGACCCCTTCCCCTTTTTCCTACATGTACACTCTCGATAATGAAAAAGTGCGCAAATTACGGTGTGCATGAACAGTTTGATGATGGAAAGGCCCGATTTTAAAAGATGCACGAACAATTACGAGACATATTGTCATAAAAGAAATGTTATCTATTTAGTCAATTTCCGGTCCATTAGATCACGATCACTGGTCCACATGTCATTTAGGAACGTTACTCCGTGTCTTCATATTTAATACTTCTATATTCTTCTTCTTCTTCGTTCGTCCTGAAAAGGACGGTGGTTGCGTTGTGTCTGTTTACGCCTAAGCTGTGATATCTGCACCTTTCGGTCGACACATCCGACTTCTGCACGGCATTTTTTAGGACCGGGTTTGCCTTCCCATTTCGATCCACACTCGCTCAGCCAGACTGCACTGCAGCAGACTGTTTCCAGGACCACTACGTGGAGGTGGAGTGCGGTCTTGACCAGCTCTGGTTCGCTGGTCCTGACGCAGGCAGTCAAGCTATGAGTCGCTGACTGCGTTCTCTATTGCTGCGTCTTTGGGTCCCATACTTCTATATAATTTTCACTACAAATATCTAATGACGGTCGCCAGCAATGAAATGACCACAGTAGTAATAGTACCGCCGGTAATATATGTAACAGAAACAACACACTATAATTAAAAACCTGTCAATTTTGACGGGTTATTGCTTATATATATATACATCAGGAATTCTACTAAGTCCACAATACGTTGAGTTTTTCGGTGAACTGATGAAAGGGCGATGACTGATGGGCAACACGCGGCGTATATTATAAGAGGGGTTGGCACATAATTACAGTTGCTAGCGTGCAGTGGCTAGGCTCGTGGGTTTCGCGCAGGTGTGTCAGTGTCTGTCCCTAGTCGTGGTGTGCGGCGGAACGAACGGAATAAGTTGTCTTCTCTTTGTTACTTTCACAATTGCATCCACGGCTGGCGGAGTTGTGGATTTTAAAGTTGCTACCAAAGTGAAATGGGTTCATTTCGATACAAGACAACAGGAGGCTGAGACACTTGGGAGTCATGACCCAAGTGGATCCGCCCCCCTTAGAGTGTACAGAAGTATCCAGGGCCGAAACAGGACGGGGGCACCCATTCTGATGATCAGATTGCATCCTGTTGTATCGCTCTGCTTAGAGTTTTCTATCATAGTTGCATGGTCAAACCAGTGACAATCGGGAAAAGATCGATGGACAGATGACACAGGGAAAGACTAGAAACCGGCTGACCGGGTTAGCACCCCGTAAGCTGTATTCAATTGCTACAGGACCCAAAAATGATAGATGCCTCCATGATTCACCGAAAGGGGGGGGGGGGAAGAATGATGAATCCACAGGCGCCTCATTGGAATCGACCAGGTCCGTTACACAGACTTCGAGCTCTGAACAACGGCTGGAATTTCCATGTGCCTGTGGTAAGAAATTCTCTACTCAAAGAGGAATGAAAATCCACAGAACGAAAAAGGGGTGTGGGAGCTCATCACGAGGAGATCAACAGCGCTCTGTCTCGACGGGTAAGACGTTAGGAGAACGCAGCCAGAAGTCAATTCTGTCGTAAATTTTAGATAGGTTTGAAAGATGTTTATGGTCCCGTCTGAGCAGAGTTGAGAGTGATAAATACGTGAGAATAAAGGTGTAAGAAATAGATTTCTCGAGTGAATAGTTTAAGGAAAAGATCTGTCTCTGGAATAAGCAGTTGCTCTAGTCCAGCCTATCTATGCGACAATAATTTAGTATGAGACAATCTGTCGCTTCCTATATGAACATGAAAGTTTAACTATACACGCACACACAACTATGTGACTACAAGACACAGAAACTTAACAAAACTGGTAAAATTGGGTATGGGTCTGACCAACACACAAAGGTAAGTTCTTTTGTTGTTTGTTATCATTAAACTTTACAACATCAAATATCTAAAGAATATCAAATAAAATGAATTATATGCATAAGAAATCAACAGATTGAATGTGCCCTCCCCATATTGAGAAAAAGAACCCAAGAAGTTAATAAACTCCAAAGGTCAAAGGTCGGCACTATGTTATAGCATAGACAGTAAGGTAAACATAGTTCCTAATAAGTGCTACTCAGTAAAGTAAACAGTTTTAAAAGCAGAATGACCAGTTTGGTACAAGTTACCGTAACAAGAAAAATATTCAATATCTCTCTCTTTCATACGTGGTCACGCTCTCGCTCCTTACCTAATCTTGATTATATCTCCGTGGATGTACAGGCATCCTAAATATACAGGGTGTTTATAAAGTTGCTGTGCAGTGAATGTGAAAAATATTTTAGAAATTACGTCACGAATGATGCAAATTTACGTCATGACATTCTGTGTTCCACAATCCCGTGTGCAGCATTATACAACAAGCCGTTGTTATATTCAAGGTTTCATTGCTGAAAGAAAATAGTGTTAGCCATTAAAAACAGGGTATTTTTGGTGGAACGTGTCTTTCGTAATGGTGGCAAATATACTGAAGAAGTAATTCGACAATTTGTGCTGAAAATTCCAGACTCACAAGTCCCCCACCGCAATGCGGTTAGGAATTTGATCGACAAGTTTCGTGCTACGGGTAGTGTGGTAGATGCATTCCGATCTGGAAGGCATTCAACTTCAGAAGACACAATGCTTGATATCCAGGCCAGAATTACAATGAGCCCAAATAAATCTTTAAGGCAGTTGTCTCAACAGGTACACTTACCGATGAGTACCGTTCACAAGATTCTGAAGAGTAAGCTGCACTTTCGTTCATAAAGATTAACTTATGTGTCTCATCTCCATGAAAGAGTTTACCAATCCCGATTGAACTACTGCATTTGGTTTCAGAACTTTATTTCTGAACAAGGTGATGAAATCCTTGACTTGACTTTCTTCACTAATGATGCATGGTTTCATCTCTCCGGTTACGTGAACAGTCAGAACAATCGTCTGTGGAACAGTGAAAACTCCCATGAATTATATCAAGTGCCGCTTCACGATCAGAAAGTCGGAGTGTGGTGCGCCATAAGTCGTATGCGGATAATTGGGCCAATATTTTTCAATGCAACAATCAATGCAGAACGTTGTCGTACTTTAATCCTGGAACCATTCATAGCCCACCTTACAGAGCGGGAAATTAGAGAAGCCTGGTTTCAGCAGGATGGGGCAACAGCACACACAGCCGCAACATCACTTAATTATTTTGAAGGCATATTTGAAAATCGCATTATTTCCCGTGGAATCTGGCCTGCTCGTTCACCAGACCTAACTCCGCCTGACTATTATAAGTGGGGTGCACTGAAAGGAAAAGTTCATGAAAATAACCCGCAAACAGTTAATGACCCAAAGGCAGAAATCGTCACCCAGATCCAGCAAATATAACCGGCCATTATCCAGAGGGTTTTCGAAAATATGAAGAGGCGAGTCAACACATGTCTTGAGGCCCGTGGTGGACATTTTCAACACATGCTGTAGACACAAATTTATCGTGTTAACAGCCACTTTAACGAATACAAGCCAGCCAAGAGCAGTAGTGTATAGATAAATAATAAAATCTACGTTACAATCTTATGGGCGTCTTTAAAGCCCCAATTGAAAACCACATTTCTGGTGACGTAGTCTCGCCCGAGCGTAAATTTTACTGCACAGCGAGTTTATAAACACCCTGTATTTATCGATATAAATAATGTCAGTGTTCAGAGCCAAATTAGGCCCCAGTGCAGCTTTGACAATAAATTAATAAGGTGGACGCCAATTTTGGTGTTGTACTCCTGGATCAATAATGTCACCTCGAAAAGTTAAATAAAGAAAAGAAAATCGAGATCTTGTGTTCACAACAAAGACAGGAAATATTTCCAGTATTTGGCAACAGCTAGTTGCTAAAAAAATGTTACTTATGATGATGATGATAAATCCTATCGGCTGGCTCTGGTATGAGTGCCGATTTTGAAACAGCGTAACTTGCTGGATAATTCCGAGAATACTGCTGTCAAAAGTCAGACGTTAATGTTACTTTTGTTACGCCACAGTGGGCTGAGAAAATTCAAATAAATATCTGGGTATTGGTAAGTCCAGTTAACGTTTTACTTTAGAAAAACTGTTTATGTTCCTCTCTGGCCACACCTGTTCACCAATGAACTTGGGGACGTGTAAGCCAAGACGACGACACCATTCATCAATCAATAAATGAAGCCAAGGACCACAATAAAAAAGAACAGGATAAGACCGCTAGCCGCTCTGTGATCAGGTCTGCAAAAATAGAGGAACATCATAAAAATGCTTCTTTTATATATCTCTTCGTATATACACACGGAAGGGAACGAGACGATCTCCTATCCTCTTCGTCAGTCCTGATTAAAGTTAGAAGGCACGCGGTGTCTTTATTTACAACTATACGGTCAGCTTTTTGCCTGTGCGGCACTTTCAGATCGGACAAAGGTATGCACCTTCCCGCCCTCTGCGCGCGCGTTAACGATCAGCTCACACTGTCAACTATTGTTTAATTATCCTATGCTCACTTACAAATATCGCCTGTCGATCATAGTTATTTTATTGTCGGCGCCTGTTAGTTTAGTCATAAGATATAAACAATAGTCACTTACTATAAAATACAAAATGAAATAAAATTGAATCCTATTCGGTCACTATAGTCAAACTAGCACTTAATCAGTCAACTAAACCGTATATTCTTGTGTGAGAAACGGATGATTAAAATTAACATTACAACTGAAACATCTGGAATAAAAAAAGCAGCGCGTTATTTAATTCACTACTTTTAACGCTAGCAAATCCTAGTTGATTATAATGGTAAACTTAACACAGTAAATCACGAAAATGCTAATTTCTATTACCATAAATCAGAAGTGAAACAATCCCCACGAAATGCTATTACAAAACTCTCACAGTGGTTCTAGAACAACGTGCTTAGATTATCCAGAATTCTGAGCGACAACTAATCTCGAGTTTAGGAAGCTTCCGTTTTTATATACATCATGGTATTATGATCTCTAGAGGATGTTACTTTTCACGCTTTTTATGCATAGCAGAAATCGGAAACCTAAATTTCGCAGATGAAAAGGTTTTCCACGGTCGCTAGGTCGGCGTTGCAGAAAATTGGAACCGTGTAACGGGAATCACGAGATTTCCCCCGTTTCTGGAGATCAAAAAATGTTCTCCCCTGAGTACGAACATCAATAGGGTTAGCTCCTCTTATAGAGAATCTTCAAAAGCCGTTACTCTTCCACGTGTTTTTTACGTGCGGTCTGTCAGTTATCGTAATATTGACAGATCAGCACGCGTGAGAAACGTGAGTAACCGAACGTGGTTTGCCCCCTGCTGTGAATGACAGGTTGCGAAATTGGTAAACAAATTCGTTTCTTATGGTCAAGTAAATAAGAGGCGTGCATTAAAAGCTGAGTCAGACAGGCAGAGAAATGCGTGACTTTGTTAGCGAATCTTAGGACGCTAACAGATAAGTAAAGGTTGTCAGATACTGTAGGCTAAATTTCCATTATACGCCACACTATGTCCGGGCTTGAAGATGTGAAACCCTTTATATCTGTTTTATGGAAAAATAACTACTGTCATCCGTAGGTAGTAAGTGATTGCAATCCTCGATTGCATCATCCTCCTACATACTCCAATTTCAACTCATGAAATCTGCTCCAACATTCTCCTTCCCTGGGATGTATTGTACTTTAAACGAGTACACGCTTAACAATAGAGCCCACCGCATAATTCTTGCGTTAAAATCCTTATTGGCTTCTATAAATGCCAATGGAGAATGGTCAGTTTGTACCGTGAATGAAACGCCATATAGATATGCATGGTGTTTCCTGATTCCATTCACGAGTGCCAAACATTCTCTCTCCATGGTCGAATAATTCATTTCTGCTATATTCAGTTTACAGCTGCGTATGCAACTGGAAATAGCAGCTTTGGATGCTGGTCATCTGCTTCAAGCAGTGTGGAACCAATTTCCTGTCCGCTGGCGTCTACACGTAAAACGAAAGTGTTGTTCCTTCAGAGTGACATAAGCGCTTTCACACTCTGCGGTCAAAACAACCTTGTCGGGTTTGCCATTTCTTTTGAGGTCAGCGAGAACTAAGAACAGAAGGGAGTACAATGTATAATTAGTGAAATCTTTATCTTCGCCAAAGCGGTGCTAATTCAAAACCGGATGAATGACATACGACATGTCGAGTAAATAGTCGGACCTTTCGACGACAGAGCTAATAATATAAATAATATTGAAACAGACCATTGCAGTTTTTGATGAACTTTTGGTAATACGCGCACAGTGAAATGAACGAACGTGTGCTTCTCTTTGTTTTATGCCTCTTTACTGCACGTATTTTCTCGATGTTTTTTGCAACGGGCCACATAGAACCTTGAGAAATGGTATGCCCCAAGAAATCAAGCTTTTCAAAGCCGATTAAACATTTGCTAGGTCGGGCAGTCAAACCAGCTTCCTGTAGTCTCTTGAGGAGCATAGCGACCGTAACAATATGTTATTCGTAGTTATCCGTTGCAATCAGTATGTCGTCCATGAAATTGAGTATGTTTTGACTTTTCAGGGGTTCTAAAAGCTTTTTCATCATTCTGGTGAAGAATCCTAGTGCGTTGTGCAACCCAAAAGACATACGTAGAAAGTATAGTGTCCTTCACTGGTGCTAAATGCTAATAACGGTTTAATTTCCTCCTTGACTTGTATTTGGTAATAACTTTTACTCAGGTCAATCTTGGAGAAAGTTTTAGCCATGCTAAGTTTGGTGAACAGTTCAGAAGCGTTTTGCAGTGGTTCAGGCTAAAAATCCGTTACTGTGTTAAGTAACCGGTAGTCGATACACAGCCAAACTTCCTTATTAGGTTTCTGCAACAGTACGACGCTTGAGCTGTAAGAGGATGTAGACTCGCTAATAATCCCAGCTTGACGTAGTTTGTCTATCTCTCCACGAAACGTGTCTGCTTTCGCATATGGGATCGGGTAAAAATCTGGTTCGCACAGGTGTCTCGTTTCAAATCAAACTTTACGAGATGCGTTAGACCAGGTATGTCCGTTAATACAGCCGAGTACTGTTTCAGTAACGCCTTAGTTTCTGTCTGTTGTGCTTCTGACAGACTGTCGCGGAATTTAACATCTTGTAAGATTCCGTTTGTTGCAGTGGGTATTCCATGCAACTATCGTCATCTTCCTCATCTTCGATTGCTATAGCAACCGCACGGAGATGTTTTGGGGAAGCCACATGTCTTTCCAAATATTTCTTTAACAGATTTACATGGTAGACTTTTTCCTTTCCTTTTATAGAGATCTTGTATTTCGTTCTCGAGATATTTTTATGGACGGTAAACGGCTGCTGCCATCCGATACGTAGTTTGTTGTTTCCAGTAGGAAGTACCTGTTACGACAGGGTTTAAGATGTTAGCCACTATTATAGTGAGCACTTTTAAAAATACGCGTTTAAGGGGTTGAGATGCTATAAATATATGTTATGTTTCGCGCTTCACGGTATTGAACGCGAATTGGTATAGTTGCCTAGATTTATGGTGACGTGTTACGTTGGTATGCTAACACATGACAACGTTATAATTGTACCCTTTAGACTCCGAACTTGATCCAAGTCGGACGTATTTTTGATGACTCTCAGTATAGATTATATTGCGCTGAAGTCATTTTGAAGATAGGCTACGGGGTCAGCTATTTTGTATGATGAATAGAATAATGGAGTATTCTTCTCGATGATTTATGTTTTTCCTGAACTAGGAACAGAAGGGAGTACAATGTATAATTAATATAATCTTTATCTTCGCCAAAGCGATGGCTATTCAATACCGGATGAACGACATACGACATCTCGAGTAAATAGTCGGACCTTTCGACGACAGAGCTAATAATATAAATAATATTGAAACGGACTGCGCAGAGGACTCTGATATAATAATTATCTGATACAAATGAATTCATATATGTATTGCTTGTGAAGTAAACATGTACTGTTTTCGTGGACTCGAAGAAACCGGATCTTTGTCAACTCAATACAGTGAACTTTGTTATATTACCCATCATTCGAGAACACCATCAAAGTCAGCACTTTGGCTGTAACAAAGACAGAATGGAGAATTAATTAAAGTACACAGAATAATATATGAAGAACAACCAGTCTTCAATAAAAAGGTTTAGAGGTTCCAAATATGAATCAACAAAAAGAATGCATCAGTATGGTGGTGCAACAGTGTGGCGTCCAGTGTATGGACACGAAATTTTTGTCTTCCACAAGTTACCGATTTTGATTCAGAACAACAATTCTCATTCGCATTGCCAAGGATTGTTTATAATTGTTGTACGATCACGTGATTTGCAAAAAGTATGACACATTGCGCATGACGACTAGAGGTCAAACTGACGTCATCATCTTCTCAAGCTGAAAGTCAAGTCGTGGCCGTTAACAGTCTTATCGAATGTCAAATCTAAATAGGGCATCAAGATCGTATACAAAGAATGGACCAAGAAGAACCAGCTCGATCAAACACTGAATTACAGTCCGGAACAACTGTTCATTCCGTTGATGCGTGCCAGCTCTGACCGGGGAACATAGTCGCACACAAAAAGCTAAGAACCCATTGTTGGTCCAGTAAAGCAAACAGTAGTCAATATTTCAGTTATACACATAAAACTGTGACATCATTTGTAAGAGTCCAAGTGTGTGAACTTTTCTGTAGATTTTTTGTGCTCTGACCTATATTCTCAGTTCAGTATACTTCGTCACTTCCGTTATGTTTATTCAGTTTTAAAACATTTTAATGTTGGTAAATCGAGTTGTCTTGTGAAAATTGTGTTGTAAAATCTTTTAGTTAATAATTGTATATGTTCTTCATTAATAACATTAATAATATTATAAGATAAATATATGATAAATAATGTAACACTGATAGTTTCATTCATAACCCTCCACTCCCAAAGAAGCATAAGCCTTCAACAAACACATGCCAAGTCCTCCTGTCACGTGCCTTCATCTCAAGTTCTTTCCACGTTCTCCTCATCATTTTCACCTCTGTTTCCAGCTCTCTTCTCCATGTGCTTCTTGGTCTACCTCTTCCTCTCTTGCCTTGGGGGTTCCAGAACAAGGACTGCATTGTAATGATATCAACAGGTTTCCTCAATGTGTGTCCTATCCATCGCCATCGTCTTCTTCTCACCTCTTGTTCACTGGCACTTGTCTAGTTCTTGTCATCAGTTCCACGTTGGTAACCTTGTCATACCATTTTAATCCCTCTATTCTACGCAGGCATCCATTTATGAAAGTCTGTAGCTTTTTTGGTTGTTATCTTTGTTGTTCTCCATGTCTCAGAGCCATACAATATGACTGTCTTCACATTTGAGTTGAAGACTCTTATTTTCGTGTTGGATCCGATTTCTCTTGATCTCCATATATTTCCCAATGCAATAAAAGCTCCTCTTGCTTTTTGTACTTTTATTTTGATATCGCTGTCTGTCCCTCCAACTTTGTCTATATTACTGCCAAGATATGTGTACGATTCTACATCTTGTATTGGTGCTTCTTCAAGTTCAACCCTGTTTTCATTACCTGCATTTATTCTCATTATTTTTGTTTTTTCCCTGTGTATTTTCAGACCCAATTGCTGTGACCTCTCATCGGGTGTTTTCAATTTGTCCTGCATTTGATTGCGGTTATGGGACAGAAGAGCCAAGTCATCAGCAAAATCTAGATCATCCAACTGCTTAGTCAGAATCCACTGGATTCCATTTCTGTTGTGTGTTGTCGATGATCTCATAACCCAGTCTATTGCTAGTAAGAAAAGAAATGGAGACAGGAGGCATAAAGCTTCTAAGAGATGGAAAAGCGGCCGGACCTGTCGGCATTCCAGCAGAGGCCATAAAAGCAGATATCGACATGGCTACAGAGATGTTATATAAATTACTTGGTAAAGTCTGGGAAAAGGAAGAGATACCAGCAGAATGGAAGGAAGGATATTTGGTTAAGTTGCCTAAAAAGGGAAATTTACAATAGTGCACAAATTATAGAGGAATAATGTTACTATCAGTGCTAGGAAAAGTATTAAACAGGATTATCCTTGAGATTAAAAGAGTCCATAGACAAGAAACTGAGAGATGAACAAGCAGGTTTTCGACAAAACAGATCCTGTACAGACCAGATAGCCACTTTGAGAATAATAGTTGAACAAAGTCTGGAATGGAATTCACCACTGTACATCGGATTTGTGGACTACGAAAAGGCATTTGACCTTGTAGACACAGAATCACTTTGGAAATTGATGAGGCATTATGGAGTTCCCCTGAAGATCATTAATTTAATAAAGAAAACATATGAAGACATGACATGCAGAGTTCTTCACGAAGGACAGCTTACAGAAACCGTTTGGAATAAGAGCAGGAGTGCGACAGGGATGCCTCTTGTCTCCATTTCTTTTCTTAACACTGATAGTTAATTAAATGAAAATATTTGATACAGGAAATATTTTCTTAGAGGTTTGAACAAGTGGTTCAAGTAGCACCTAATTTTTCTGCCTGAGTACGGCATAATATGATAAAATATTGAATAAAAGTAACTTTTATTTTATAATTGACTTGTAAGTCACACTATTAGTAGTTGATAGACTAGGTGAGTTAAGGTACTATATTAGCCATTGGGCATATATCACTGAAGATGTAAATAATGGATGCTTGAAGTAAAGTTGGCATCATACACTAGTAGGTCATGTAACCACTAGTTGTTTGTCATAAATAAGTAATATTGATATAAAATATTGGGTGAAAATAATTCTTGAACTTACAATTGGTTGTGAAGGAATATGATAAATAGTTGATTGATTATACTGAGTAACCATACTGATAAGGGTGGATTTAGGGCTTGCTCCTCTTTGGTGATAAGGCCGCTATCGTGTTGCTTCATAAATGATAATGGCAGAACTTACCACCATGGACGTCATAGGTATAAGTCCAATTTCGTTGGAAAATCTTTAGCCCCTTCACAGTACCTCCCCTATCGACACCTGGTATTATAATTCAAGATGTAGGGTGTCTTATCTGGTTTTGTGTTGTTGTTGTTGCTGTGTATAATAGTGATGTAGTTCACAGAGTTGCAGCACATAGGGTACAACATGTGAAGTCATAAATGGGTACACTGCTCTTGACGTTTTTCATCATTTATTTTGACGCCACGAGTACAGGTACATTACATCCAGTTCACAATAGAGCAAAGTCATGACATTCACGAATATCAGCATACATAGTTCATCAATGCATTTGGCATATTCTCAAAATAGATGATGTGGCGCCAAGGGATTATATTGTTGGCTCCAAATACAAAGTACATCAATAAATCCTCATACTGTTCAGATGTGCTCAATGAGTCAAATCATAAGTCGCACGAGGATGGCATTCCAGGAGTGCAGGTCAAACTGACCTTTACAGGCATTCCTAAGTCTAACCTTGACGTAGGCGTAATCGCTGACACACAGCGACGTTCATAGAACATAGAGCTGTTCTACGGGCTGAGTATGACCCGTGTACATATAGATCTCAGGTATGAAGATACCTGGGGCGTGACTTCTATTAGAGGAACCTCCCTTTCTGTAATGCATACGTGAGCAGAGATCGACCATTGTCAAACATAAAGTTAAGTTACAGATTGAATGTAAATGAGGCATTACCTTCGTTCGAAAATCCACACCACAGAAAACATACGCCTCCAGGCGTTTTTAGAATACTCAAGGGAAGGACATTGTAAGCTAACTAACTCACAATAAGGCTCCTAATTCCCTAACAAAATCACAGAGACGCCAAAACGCGTCTTCTCTGCTTCACAACTTTTCATCGACTCCCAAGATAAAGAAACTTCCCAGACGCCTCGCGTCCGGACATGCGCAGAACGCATCCACTTGAATAGCAATCAAACAAGACGATCTAGGAACATTCGAGATACAGATTTAACTAGATCAAGCCTTATATGGACATGAACAGAGACCTCAACACTGGTTTCAGACATTCCAACAACAGTTGACCGATACTACCAAATAAGGAGAATGATCACACTTCGTTCAAAAAATAACTATGGACCGAACCGTGTCTCGTCTCAAGAGGAGGTAACATCATATCAAATGATAATCTCAATATCCAGTTATGTAGCTTTGACCGAAACAAATTAAAGTGTACATTTCAGTCAATCTAATTATACAATGTCTTTAGCAAAAAATGATCATACAATGACTTTAGGAAAAATGATCATACAATGACTTTAGGAAAAATATGATCTGTGCGTAACACGGGAGAAAAAAATAAAACATTTTTTTTTTAAATCCTGGATCCGGGAATAAAAAACCTAGGCTCCTAACGCACGTATGATGCGCGGATATATTGCCTAAAAATGAGGCTAGCTCGACTCATGGAGCGAAACTGAGATTATATCTCAGATCCTTAGAGAAAAAAAATTTACCTAAGTATATATTCCAGGAAGGTGCCACCAACACACGCCATAGTGATGGCAACATCATAATGCAAGTCAAATTATACTCATACAAATCTATGAAATTAAATATATTATCATAGTATTATACAATGAAGTGTTGTGCAAACAGCGGTGTAATATACTGATATACCGCACTATAATATTACACATATTCAAACAAAGAGTACGTTATATAATGCATTATTAATCATTACTAATACATGTGCTGTTCCTCGTAGACATAAATACAATCGATACAAGAAGATGTTAACATCATCCGCTCCCAATCTAGGACAGGACTTGATAACTTCAAAGTTCCACAATGTACAAAATCTCGCAGACTTCAATGATGTGCTGCGAAAATATCAATAACACAAATCTTTAAGACAATTGTTAAATCTCTTAATACAATCATTAAAGTACAATATCTAAATGTGGCCATGTGATCTTTTGGCCCGTATATTGCTAACTAAGCCTTCTTCTGTTATGATCAAATCGGTAACAGAAAAAAGGAAATTACATGGTACAATGTTATAAATTCCCAAAAGTGAGAAAATATATGCTAATATGTCATTATAGTATTGGACTGTATATCAGGAAATATATATGACAGAAGAATTATGTGGAATCGTGTGGGCACCTGGACAGAATGTCTGCCATTACATTATCCGAAACACGGATAGCTCGCACCGTGAAATGAAATGGTTGAAGAGCTATGGCATATCGAGTAGATCTCGAGCTCTTCAAGTTTTTGCTCTGAATAGCAGTAAGCGCTTTCTGGTCGGTTTCCACAATGAAATGTGCGCCTAGAAGAAATCTTTGTAACTTCAGAATAGACCATACCATAGCCAATAATTCACGGTCTAAAACCGAGTAATTTTTTTCTGCCGCATTTAATTTCCTACAGATATACATCACCGGATGCAGAGTATCAGAATACTCCTGCATAAGTGCTGCCCCAATCCCAGTTGACGAGGCGTCACTCCGAAGAACAAAAGTCTTCTCAATAGTAGGTAACCTAAGGATAGGTGGAGATGAAAATAGAGTTTTAACCTGGTCCAAGGAGGATTGACATTCTTGAGACCAGCGGATCAGATTAGGCGATCCTTTCTTCAATAAAGTAGAAAGCGGTGCCATAATGGAGGACAGATTCGGAATGAATCGTCCGTAAAATTGGATCAAACCTAAGAGACTCTGTACTTGTTTCTTCGTCTTAGGGACAGAAATGTTAAGTATTTTTGAAACATTGTGGTCCTCTGTCTTTAAAAGACCATGACCAACACGATGACCCAGGAAAGAAATCTCACTAAATCCTATAAAGGCTTCAGAGGGTTTTGCAGTCACGTTATAATCGCGAAGAGTAGACAGCAATTCGTATAAACCCAAATAGTGATCTTCCCAGGAATCACTGAACAGACAGATATCGTCTAAGTATGCTATGACATCTGTACGATATGCGAGAATTCGCCGCATCATGCGTACGAATGTAGCAGGGGCGTTCATAAGACCGAAAGGCATGAAATTCCATTGGAATAAACCCCTAGGTGTAGAAAACGCTGTAAAAGGTTTGGCACGTTCAGTTAAAGGAACTTGCCAATAACCTTTAGACAAGTCTAGTTTGGTAAAGAATCTAGAATTAGAAAGTTTATTTAGCAGCTCTTCCAATGAAGGCATAGGTTCAGCATCGAACTTCGTAACTTGGTTCGATTTGCGATAATCTACGCAAATACGAATGTTGTTATCCTTCTTTCGAACAATAACCATAGACGAAGAGTATGCTGAAGTGGATGGTTCAATGAATTCCAATCGAATCATTTCATCCAATTTTTTTTCGACTTGTGACTGAAAATGGATAGGTATTGGATAGGGTCTGACTCTGATAGGATTATGGTCAGTTAGTATAATGTCATGTTCGATGACATTTGTGTGTCCCGGGATGTCTGTAAGGACATCCTGAAATGTTTGCAACATCGAAGAAACTTGTCGATGTTCCTCAGTGGAAAGATTAGGAGAAACCGTAACGTTTTTCCATAATTCCGTAGAATGAAGTGGGACCATAGGAAGTGGAAGATTGACATCAGAAAAAGTAGTTTCCTCATCCTGTATAACTGACAGGGATGAGTAATGACCATGAGGTACTTGAGAATTGTCCGTTGCCTGGAAAATAGGCTGCAAATAGTCAGGTCTTTCATGAAATTCCGTGAGCATATTTATGTGGAAAGTTTTATGCTTTCCATCAATATCGACTATATAGTCGACATCGGAAATCTTGGAGACTATTGCATATGGACCTTTCCATGCAATTAGAAGTCTGTTCTCTCTTGAAGGAAGTAGAAAGAGAGCTTTGTCACCTGGACAAAGTTGTCGTAGACATCTATTTTTATTTGCAAACTGTCTTGCTTTTTCTTTAGCAAATTCAGATGAAGAAGTTGCTAGTTTGCAAACCTCGATGATCTTTTTCCTAAGAGCAATGACATACTCGTAAGAAGATTGAGTCTCATCGCTAATATTATCGGCAGTGATTAGATCGTGAAGTAAAGACAGGGCCGCGCGGTTGCGCGCCAAAGACAAGTTCAAAAGGGGAAAACCATGTGTGTTCATTGGGAACCTCTCTATAAGCAAAGAGAGCCGCGGGTAAAACCCTGTCCCAATCCTGAGGATGATCCTCAGTTATCTTCCCAAGTAAAGTTTTTAGTGTCCTATTCAAACGCTCAACTAACCCATTAGACATTGGTTGATAGATACTGCTGAGAGACCTTTTAATATGTAGCATAGACATTACCTGTGACATAGTGTCTGATATAAGTTGAGTGCCATGGTCTGACAATATTTCTCCGGGGAAACCCAAGCGAGAAAATATCAGCCAAAGAGCGTCTGCGATATCAGCAGTTGATATGCTCTTGAGAGGTATAGCCTCTGGCCAACGTGTGCACATATCGACACATGTAAGGATAAATTGATGTCCTCTGGCCGACTTAATTCTAAAAGGACCGATAATATCTATTGCCATTTTTTGAAAAGGGCGAATAGGAATGTCAGCAGCCTGGATAGGCGCAGCATGTCGTGGTCCTTTAGATTTGACCTCCTGACATACTTTGCAAGAACGACAGTAAATTCGTATGTCCTTGCTCACAAATGGCCAAAAGAAAGCCGCAAGAACCCTCGACTTTGTACGGGAAAAACCCATATGTCCAGCACATTGCGAGTCATGAGCATGTTGCAATATTTGCAATCTCATACTCTTAGGCACAAGAATTTGTGAATGAGTGGACGTAGACGAGTCTTGCACTATACGCACAAGTACGCCGTTCTTCATAGAAATCCAAGACTTTCTATTAGTATTCTGATTTGGATCACCTTTTTTTGCTAGAATGAAGAATTTTTGTAAAGAAGGATCTTCTTCTTGCAATTTTATAAATGAGTCACGTGAAATAATCAAGTGACTATCTTGGCTATCTACTTCATTATTATCAGTTAATGAAGTTTGAGGTGGATCCAGAGCATGTGCTCTTGTGACCACCGCATTGGTAGCTTCTATGTTTTGCTCTTCCCAAACAGCAATTTGCTGTGGGGTACATTCCCTAACTCCGTGAATACGACCAATAATAAGGTCCGCAATAGGGTTTGGAAGAAGACACGCGTGGACATCTCAAGTAAAGAATGGAGTAGAAATATGTATTATGGCTGTAGGATACTTTTCCAAAGTGCCACCAAATGTGACACATTTGATGACCTTTCCTGTAGCACAGGATGGATTTACAAGAGATTGCCTAACGCCAACAGTAGTACATCCAGAATCAAACAAAACTGAGACTGGATTACTATTTACAAGACCCTTATGTAGTATAAGAGAACCTCTCCCGTCATGCGCAACATTAGCAGGAAGAGCTGGAAGAGGATGACCACAGCTTAAAGTAGTTACGGTAGTCGGGTCAAATAAAGTACTGCATTGGATACATTTATTTGCTCTACCAAAATCAAAAGATGAACATCCGATAGCATTATGGTTTTTATTATCATTAACCTGTTTATCTGCTCCCTGAGATTCTTGTTGTACAGAGTTTGTCTGTTGATATCTTTTTCTCTTATGTTATGATCTACCGCGACCATTATTGCCTCTGCAATTATCATTAAAGTCCCTACTGTAATTGTTATCCTGGTTTTAATTCCAGTTTCCATAACTGTCATTACCATCTCTATACTGTTGAGAACCTCTATTATATTGGTTTTGAGGTCTCCGCGAAAAATATTTTCCTCTATACTGACTACCTTTGCGAAAATGTCTAAAATTATAGGGAGTAGTATACCGTGGAGTATCAGGTTGTCTCCAGTTCTGCGAAGAAGAATCACCCTGAAATTGATCGCTATGATTCTGAGCATAATTACGGTTACTCTTCTTATTAAAATTTTGTTGGCTACCCTGAAATTTACGCATGAAATTTGGGCCATAAGGTGCTGCCGAAGCAACTGGCAGACCTTCTTTTACTTTAGAGTTGCTAATGGTTACGTGAGGATGCGCAGTGACATACTGGCAACAGTATTCTTCCATTTCTTTTATGTTTTTAGGCTTACAATCATGAAGAAAAGAAAGAAAAGATTCATTGACAGAAGACATAACCTTGTCTCTAAGTAGTAAGTCCATAAGAGCTTCATATGTATTTTCTGTCTTCGACAGCTCAACCCATCGTGAAAAAGTAAGACGTATCCTTGAGATGAATTCAGAGAATTCAACTCCAGTCTCTGGCAACATATTTTTAAATTGAAGACGATAGCCGTCTTCGTTAAGTTGGTACTTCTTTAACAAGACTGCCCTGACAACCTCATAGTTGTTTTTGTCAGGCACATCTACCATGCCCAACATAGTCAAAGCATCACCTCTAAGTATCTTGGACAGATGATAAACATATAGTGTTTTATCTATGTTATGCACCTTGCATGCACTTTCAAACCTGTCTAGATAAAATGTTATGTCATCAATGGAAGCATTAAATGCTGGTAGATTAAGCTTGAAATTATTAGTATTAGTCTTATCTGACACCTTATCTGCATTACTAGCATTACCAGTGTTCAATAATTTCATCTTTTCTAACTCTAAAGCTAAGAGTTTTTCTTCATGCTCCATTTTTGCTTTTCTCTCATCAGCCTCTCTTTGTAACCTTCTTTCTTCAGCCTCTCTTTGTAACTTTTTCTCTTCAGCCTCAGCCTGAAGTCTCTTATTTTCAGTCTCTATTTCTAGTCTTTTATTTTCAGCATCTTTTCTCTTCAGCTTTTGCTTCTGCTTCTCTTTTTTGTTTTTCCATTTCCATTTGGAATCTCTTTTCCTCCACCTGCATCTGCAATTTCTTTTGTTCAGCCTCCATTTCCATTTTTTTCTCTTCCATCTTTAATGCTTTATCATATTGAGTAGTTGCATATTCTTCCAACTTATCACCTGTCTTGCCAAGGGATTTCCCTTCTTCAATAAAGTAATCAAGTGTAGACATGATGTCTAATATTATGAGTCACCAAATCTGAAATATTTAATTAATGTATTTCACTCTTAATAGTGACAAGACTTAAATAAGTACTTGTATAATCACAATGTTTACCCCAATCTCTGTGGGAAACAAGTCTTTGACACCAAACTTGTATTATCAAATGTATAATAATATCACAAGTCACTTCTTACTCATCAGGGCACTACACAAATCAGTGCATAACCATCAGTTATTTATCATAACTGCACTACAATAGTGCGTAAGCAAAACCACCAGTTAGTTATGATAAGTGCACTATATAAACAATAGTGAAAGCTAATTATGCAAGAACCATGTAAACAATAACAAAGAACAAAGACAATGTAAACAATAACAAAGATCAAAGTCAATGTAAACAATAACAAAGATCAAAGTCAATACGAAAACATTCGCATAAGTCAACTAAATAAACAGCAGAACTAAAAGAAAGTATCACACTGAATGTGAATGACAAAATGCGAAAAAGTAAACAAACAAATGACGTCACAATGTATAAACAAAAAATTGTGTAAAGAACTGAATAATAGAAAAGAGGAGACCTACAAATACAAACAAATCAAAACAAAACTAAAGAATGTGAAAAAATACCGAAAATAACACTGACCATGTCATCACAACTAATAGAAATAGCAACAAAAGTCGCTTAGCAAATTTCACTATAGGAAATTTGCATACCCTACAGAACACTCTCAATAGAAAACCTCTGTCACGTGGTATGATCTATAGGAGTCACCACCCATCCAGACCCGCTGAAATATAAATATATAAAAATACAAATACAAATAACATATAACATGTAAACATGTAAACAAATAGCAAAAAGTGTGAAAGAATTCAGAAGGCTCAGCTAGAACATAAGGGCACAGTTCACAAACAAACAGGCCACTTAACTTCTATATGTCCCAACGTCAGCACGGTGCAGAACAGGATGTGATCAGCATTCTTAGGATAAAAGATCCAACGTTGATCCACATCTGCTCCCGTGTACAGCCATGACGCAGGAAAAAGAGCTTCTGATTCTGGAAATAAGCTTCGGAACTTGACCTTCTAGATTGAAAGAAATCGATTCAAACGGCACTTGTCCTTCTAGATGCAGACAAATCGATTCAAACGGCACTTGTCCTTCTAGATGTAGACAAATCGATTAACTGACGAGCAGCGCCGGGTACTTTCCAAAATATCTCTCGAAGGAAGTTAGTTGAAACTGCAATGTTGTATGATGAAGTATGCTGTCTGGGTTCGATGATTCCCTTGACTGCTGGTACCAGAATTAAACCAACATCTGGCCACTATAAAATGATAAGGGTGGATTTAGGGCTTGCTCCTCTTTGGTGATAAGGCCGCTATCGTGTTGCTTCATAAATGATAATGGCAGAACTGACCACCATGGACGTCATAGGTATAAGTCTAATTTCGTTGGAACATCTTTAGCCCCGTCACAGTACCTCTCCTATCGACACCTGGTATTATAATTCAAGATGTAGGGTGTCTTATCTGGTTTTGTGTTGTTGTTGTTGCTGTGTATAATAGTGATGTAGTTCACAGAGTTGCAGCACATAGGGTACAACATGTGAAGTCATAAATAGGTACACTGCTCTTGACGTTTTTCATCATTTATTTTGACGCCACGAGTACAGGTACATTACATCCAGTTCACAATAGAGCAAAGTCATTACATTCATGAATATCAGCATACATAGTTCATCAATGCATTTGACATATTCTCAAAATAGATGATGTGGCGCCAAGGGATTATATTGTTTGCTCCAAATACAAAGTACATCAAAAAATCCTCATACTGTTCAGATGTGCTAAATGAGTCAAATCATAAGTCGCACGAGGATGGCATTCCAGGAGTGCAGGTCAAACTGACCTTTACAGGCATTCCTAAGTCTAACCTTGACGTAGGCGTAATCGCTGACACACAGCGACGTTCATAGAACATAGAGCTGTTCTACGGGCTGAGTATGACCCGTGTACATATAGATCTCAGGTATGAAGATACCTGGGGCGTGACTTCTATTAGAGGAACCTCCCCTTCTGTAATGCATACGTGAGCAGAGATCGACCATTGTCAAACATAAAGTTAAGTTACAGATTGGATGTAAATGAGGCATTACCTTCGTTCGAAAATCCACACCACAGAAAACATACGCCTCCAGGCGTTTTTAGAATACTCAAGGGAAGGACCTTGTAAGCTAACTAACTCACAATAAGGCTCCTAATTCCCTAACAAAATCACAGAGACGCCAAAACGCGTCTTCTCTGCTTCACAACTTTTCATCGACTCCCAAGATAAAGAAACTTCCCAGACGCCTCGCGTCCGGACATGCGCAGAACGCATCCACTTGAATAGCAATCAAACAAGACGATCTAGGAACATTCGAGATACAGATTTAACTAGATCAAGCCTTATATGGACATGAACAGAGACCTCAACACTGGTTTCAGACATTCCAACAACAGTTGACCGATACTACCAAATAAGGAGAATGATCACACTTCGTTCAAAAAATAACTATGGACCGAACCGTGTCTCGTCTCAAGAGGAGGTAACATCATATCAAATGATAATCTCAATATCCAGAGTTATGTAGCTTTGACCGAAACAAATTAAAGTGTACATTTCAGTCAATCTAATTATACAATGTCTTTAGGAAAAATGATCATACAATGACTTTAGGAAAAATATGATCTGTGCGTAACACATACCTTATTATTTATTAAACGTGTAAATAAATATATAAATAATTAACTAAGTAAGTATATTAGTGAATTAATATGGCTACTTTAGAAACTTTTGTAAAGATTGGAAAAGATTTTGGTTATAAAGGAGATATTCTTCGAGAATATGCAGTGGCGGAACTAGCCAAGGCTAAGCAAGAAGAGATTGAGAGAGAAGCCAAGGAAGCAGATAAAAAGGCAATGGCAAAGTGAGAAGAAGAAGAACCTCAGGCCAAAGAAGAAAGAAGGTTGGCAAGAGAGGAAATGAAACGTAATGAGGAAGAAAATAAAAATGAAAGAAAAATAAAAGAAGAAAAACAGTTAATACAGATGCGTATGGATGAAATAAGATTAAGAGCTCAAGTGGCTTCAAATAGCAATAATACTGATTCACAGAATACGTCTTCATCAACCCAGACTAGAGGCCACTACAATTTTAAATTACCACCATTCAAACAAAATGGTTGCTAAGTAAGAGAGTCGTCATCGGTCTGTAAGAACAGAGCAGAGTCTATTATAATAAACAAGAAAGCATGCATTAAAATAGAGAACAAAATATTTTCTAAACATCAGTCATAATTCAATAAATTAATATGTAATATTAGATGATTAACTTAGTGTGAAGAATGTAATGTATGAACAACAGTGTAGAGATGTGAATAAAAAAAAAAAAATGCTGTTATGTCAACACCCAGAAAATTAGTATATGAATAATGTAAGTAATGTGTGTGAACAGACACCTCAGAAAAATATAAGTAAGGGAGAGTAGAAAAGAAAAAATCTTAGCAAGAAAAAGTGGACAGAACAAGGGAAGTAAGTATGACTAGCATAGAAAGACAAAAATAAAACATGAGTTATCTACCCGAAAGTATTTTCAAATATCTAAGCGAAATAATTTCAGAATTAAATCTGAGAAAAATGTGATTGAAAGATAATAATTAATCTATCTCAATAACAATAGTAAGGTTATAAACTAACTAAAGAATTGAAATGTAAAATATGAATTAATTAACATTATTATCATCTTATTATATTTCCTTAAGGAATGATATAGTCTAGAATTCTCCATTCCCAATAGAAAAAACACTCTACGATCTGTTTATATCACGAAGTCATGAGCAATGGATAATACAATTTATTCTCATCAAATTTAATACCAACACTGTAGATTCCAATGTTTAAAGTTTCAGTCTAGCTCCATATTGTGTAGAGAAGTATTTTGAATATATTGAAGGTGCATATTCTTCCTGTATTTCAGTTCAGTGCAAGCTCGATCAATGCGTGCAGGTAGAACACACCGAACTCGTCAGCAAAATATTTATTGATAAGATAATCTGATGTCCATCAATGTAAGAAACATACATCATTTCAGACTTCAAACGGGAGTGACTTTCATGCATCAAGGATATGTATACTCATAGAAAAAATTAAGTGTGAAGCACTCAACAGGGCACTGTGCGTGTGTTCTTGGGTGAACTCAAATGCAAGTTGGCACACATTTCTGTGTGAGTTTTGTTCACTTACCTGTGCAATTACAATTGGATCGCACTATTCATGGGTAGATAACCACGGTGCCAGATAAATCACGTGAAAAGTGCCGTAGAGGAGAATTTATCACAGATAAAAGGAAAGTAAGTGTGTAGCTCTAATCACAAGCATGTGGGAACGTAATCGTTGAAATAGGGAGTACCAAGAGTCCAACAGAAACATCTTTTTTTGACAATGCCAAGATTGAACCAACAACAGCGAGCAATAGCTATAGGGATGTTATCTGCTGGAGCGACTATACTGACTGTATCACAACATTTCAATGTTCACAGGAACACTGTATCACGCATTCAAGTTCGTTTCCACCAAACTGGATCCACTGCTGATCGCCATAGAAGTGGCCGACCACGAGTTACCACCTCTGCACAAGACCGTTTCATATGCCTTATGCACTTGTGTAACAGGTTTATTCAGGCAACACGGACTGCCAGGAACATTCCATGTTTAAGACATGTTTCCCAGGACCTTTCTCCCATCGCGCACCTGTGGGACGAACTGGAGCGTAGGCTGTGAAGAAGACAAAATCCTCCTGAAAACAACCACCAGTTAGCACAAGCGTTGCAAGAAGAATGGAATAACATCCCCCAACAACAGATCCAACGTGTTATTGGCTCGATGAGAAGGCGCTGTCAAGCAGTGATAACAGCTCAAGGTGGACATGCACGGTACTGAAATCAAGAGTTCATTTTTTCGTGGGGATGCCACACTGACTTAAGTGCTAATCTTTCTTTTATGACACTTTCACTAAAATCAAAGTGATCACTTGGTCTTTTATTCAATATTCAACCACATTGTGTGCCAACTTTTATTTCATTTCGTCCATGAAATCACGCACAGTGCCCTATAAAGTGTTGCACACTTATTTTATTCCATGAGTATATTCTGTTAATAAATGTCACGAATTACTTGAACGATTCTTTATTTGAGTATCAATCAGTCTTCAGTTATTGATGGTGGATTTCTTGATAGTGAATCTGCTCTACGTTATCAGATCTGGGTATGGACTGGATGTCGAAATCGAATGGCTGGAGCAAGATTGAGAAGCGCGCGAGCTTAGGGTTTCTGTTATTAGCTCGTTTCACAGCTGCAACCGATTTCTGGTCAGTTTGTATTATGAAAGGCGCTCCCAGTAAGTATCTTTCCAATTTCGGTATTTCCCAAACTACAGCAAGTAACTCTTTTTCGATTACGGAATACTTCTTTTCTGTCTCTGATAGTTTGCTGGAGATGTATAAGGTCGGATGAAGAATTCCATCGTAGTCTTGCAGAAAACAGCATCCCAAACCGAAGCTACTGGCATCTGTTTGGAGTATATATATATACTATTGTAATATCAGGTAACCTCAAAATAGAAGGTGAAGAAAAAATATGTAAAATTTGATTAAACGGAATTTGGCAATTCTTTGACCACTTTACCTTGATTGTTATTCCCTTGCGTAACAAGGATGATAGAACAGCCATGATATTTGATTAGTTAGGAATGAGTCAATTGTATTATTGAACTAGTCCCAAAAGACTGCGAACTTGTTTCTTTGTAGAAAGGATAGATAAGTTAAGAATCTTGAAAACATTTTGAGGTATAGTCTGAAGACGACCAGAACCAACATTATGACCAAGAAAAGTAAGTTCCTTAAAGGCAGCCTGGACTTTAGTAGGCCTTGCTGTAAGGTTACGTAACCGAAGAGTATCTAATAGAGATCGAAGTCCTACGAAGTGTTCTTCCCAATATGAACTAAACAAACAGATATCATCGATGTACGTTGTGATATCAGATCTATGATACAAAATTTTACGCCTCATTCGAATGAATGTGGCATGCGCGTTCATGAGCCCGAAAGGCATGACACTCCACTGGTATAACCAACGTAGAGTAGAAAATGCAGTAAGAGGTTTGGCTTGCTCGGTTAATGGAATTTGCCAATATCCTTTTGTAAGATCTATTTTAGTGAATAGATTAGCAGTGGATAGACGAGATAGTAGATCGTCAAACAGGGGATGTGGTTCAGCATCCGAAATAGTTTTGGCATTTAGTTTGCGATAATCTACGTGATACGGGTACGATTCCTTAATAGCTTGACTTGCTATGGATTGGATCAAGAGTGCAACAGACTCCATGCTTTGACACTCTGTCTCTATTTAGGCCTTGAGTCGCCTTCCAGGGTTATACTTAATAGCTTTACATGTAGCAATACTGTGGGTTCAGTTTTTGGCCAGACATATCCCAACTCCCTGGCCCGCACACAGGCACTCAGGCACTAACACGTCAATAACCATTGACAATGTACGAACGTTTATTACAACACAATGTAGTTCATCTCTTCAAGTGCATAATATAAGAATTCTCTTCTAGTCGTGTCTAGACTACCGTCTCGTCCTCGGAGACATCCTGCATTTTAATAAAGTCTGGTACTCACGCATTTAGAAACTTCACACTCTGCTTTTGCCTAAACTGATAATACACTTGCAGTTGAAGATGTAATACAATTGATGGTAAAATAGCATGCAGGTGGATTAATAACACAAGCTGAAGATATCGTCCACACGGACACATGCCATCTACACAGGCCGAAGACACAAGCCCAAGTGTTTTAAAGAACGCTCAACTTGTCCCAATTTAAAGTTGCCGTTTGCTATCAATTTTGAGCAGAAGTCAAGACGTCACTTCCTGTAACCACGGGCTACCGTGTATAAACAATACATCCAGGAAATGATCGTATACAAAACATGATATGATATTTACTCATATCATTTACTCCCCCCTGCACTAAAATAATGAAAAGGAACTTTTCATTATTTCCATAGTACAATCTACAAGGTCACTGGAGAAACCATATGACAATATCCACATTCTCAACTGTCATCCTTATGATAGCACCTAGAGGCGTGCTCCATAATCGACAATTTGACACACAAGGTGTGGTATTTAGTAATAGCATTACCAAACCCATTATCGTTTAGAAGACACTCTTTTGACACGAATGTGAGGTAACTACATTAATTAGAAGGCAGTGTGGAAAAAGACAATATGTCAGTCATGGCACTCATACAGCACACCATGTCAACAAACGCCTTAAGTCATGTCGGTCATGTAAGTCTCCCTATCTATCAAATGAAATGCATAATAAGCAATCAAAGACAGAATAGATCATATGAGGCAGACAAGTCAAAATATAAATGGTGACTGTGACAATATGTCAAAATAGTTATTAATATTTGTATGTATGCAATGTCATGTGGTGAATGACAATGTTAATGAGATGTCATGTGAAGATATATTACTTAATATCGAAACATACGAAGGTTATAGGTTATACTAAGTATAAACCCCAGTTTAATTTACTTCACGTAGTAACACATTAATGTACTAATGCAATATAACCAGGGTTATTAAAACCGTACATGTTTGACCATACAAAGTCCTTCCTGTAGAAGTTTTTTTAAAAGAATTAAAGTTCCAATAAGTCATTAGTTTGCACTTATTCACACATCATTGTTATTGATGTCCAGTTATGTACATATGCAGGAATGAAATAGTTCATTGAAAAGATCCATTTTTCCTCTATGTCGGATGTCGATGTTTGTCTTCCATGCAATAGCATATACAGCACAGATATCATTCTTCATTCTGTACTTGAGAATTTTATAAGTACCTGTTGAAATATAATTTCTCTGTTATGTCCCTTTTTGATATTTGGAGTAAGTAATTTATAGTTACGTCCCTTTTTTAAACGTTTCAGTCATATAATTAGTGCAAATCATTTTGGAAATTGCAGCAAAGTATCTGAAATGTACAGAATTGGATATTCATACTGCCAAGAGTCATTCTACAACGTGTATGTAGTAGCGAAGTATTGTCCTTGACCAAGTGCACTAGACATCATACGCCGAACGATTGAATATATCAGTTGACTTCGGATGGACAGAAATTCATCATCATCATGTTGCTTGGCATAATGTCTCTAATTTTGCAACCGGTTTAAGTGCATGACGAAGTAATGTGGCTGTAATCCCTGAAGTATGCGATATATCTGTTAACAGAAGGCATATGCCTTAGTTCCTGATGCTTCATATTTGTGAAATAATTTCTGATTTGTCAGAAAGGAAGTTCTGTAATTATTGAGTATCAAAGTTGGATTGCAGTAGCATTTGCGGCGACAACTGGAGATAGCGGATGCTTCACGCATCTTGACAATACATCAGCCATCACATTCACTCTTCCCTCGATGGGCTTAATCTGGTATTGGTAGGGTTGAAGGGCCAGTGAGGCACGGGCAGCATTTGCATTCTTAAATCTCGCTGTTTTCAGGTAAGAGAGTGCTCTCTGGTCCGTCTCGAGTGTGAAACTTGCACCAAGCAGGTAGCGCTGCAGTTTAGAGAAGCAGAAAACAAGAGCCAGCAGCTCTCTTTCAATAATCGGGTATCGCTGCTCAGTAGGCGTTAGCTTCCTGCTAACATAAAGTGTCGGATGCAAACAGCCATTCCATTCTTGCAACAGCGAACCTCCAATGGACGATTTTGATGCGTCGACTCTAAGAGTAAAATGTTTAGAAGGATCAGGCAATCTCAATATAGGCAACTTGGAAAACAGACATTTTAATCTATCCAAAGTTACATGACATTCACGACTACAAACAAACCTATTTGGTGACTCTTTCTTCACCAGTGATGGCAATACGGACGTATACTCTGCAAAATTGGGGATAAACTTGCGATAAAAGTTTAGGAGCCCCAGAATACTTCTAACCTGTTTTTTGTCTTGGGTAAATCAAGGTTTAGAATTCTAGAGATGGTAGTATCCTCCCACTTTATAACCCAAAAATGAAATCTCCTGAAATCCAATTTTAGTCTTAGATGGACGTGCAGATAAATTATGAAGACGTAGAGTGCTAAGTAAGGATTGAATACCCTCCAAATGTTCATCCCAAGATTGATGAAACAGACAAATGTCGTCAATGTAAGTAATGAGGTCTTCTCTGTCAGAGAAGAGTCGTCTCATCATGCGAACAAAGGTCGCAGGTGCGTTTACTAAACCAAAGGACATATAATTGAATTGAAATAGACCCAATGGAGTAGCGAATGCAGTATAAGGCTTGGATCGTTCCGTTAATGGCACTTCGAAATAGCCTTTAGACAGATCAAATTTAGAGAAAAATGTAGCCGAAGCTAGTCTATCCAATAAAGACTCCAACACGGGAAGTGTTTCCGCGTCATGAATAGTGACAGAATTTAGACGTCTAAAATCTATGCATATACGTATAGATTTGTCTTTTTTCCGGATCAAGACCATCGGAAAACTATAAGGGGAATGAGATGGAGAAATGACATTTAATTTCACCATCTGTTCTAGTTCCTCCTTAACTTGACATTGTAAATGTATCGGTATAGGGTACGGTTTCAACTTAATCGGTTGAAAGTCTGTCAGAATAATATCATGTTCGATGATATCAGTGTGTCCTGGAACATCAGTAAGGACATCAGCAAAAGAATGTAAGATTGAAGTAACCTGTTCTTTTTGGAACGAAGATAGAGTTGGCGATATATCAACATCTTTCCAACTTTCAGTAGCTAAGTAGTGAAGACTAGGTAACACTAATAGTGAGTCATTTCCATCAGTCAAATCAGAATTGTCCTCCTGTATGACAGCCAAAGAAGAATGACGACAGACAGATTGATCAAGAGCTTCAAAGACTGGTCTTAGATATGGTGGACGTGTATGAAACTGCTGTAACATATTGATATGAAAAGTTTTTTCTTTTCCATCTACTGAGACAATATAATCAACATCGGACAGTTTCTCCACAATCCTGTAAGGTCCTCTCCATGACACTAATAATTTGTTATCTCTCCTGGGTAATAGTACGTAAGCTTCATCACCAGGCCAAAGTTGGCGTAATTTGCGGTTTTGGTTAATAAATAACCTCGCCCTAAGCTTTGCCTTTTCAGATGAACCTACTGCTATTTGGCATGCGTCTATTATTTTTTTCCTCAAATTAACCACATATTGATATGAGGTCTGAACCTCCTTGTTCATCTCAGCACCAATTAAGAGTTGTTTTAATATAGACATTGGGCCTCGTGGTCTGGCGCCAAAAACAAATTCGAATGGACTAAAGCCTGTATGTTCATTTTTTATTTCTCGATACGCAAATAAAATAGCTGGGAGAACACGGTCCCAATTTTGTGGATATTTAATAGTAACTTTATGTAGCATTTGTTTTAAGGATCTGTTGAGGACTTCTATTTTTCCGTTAGACTGAGAATGGTATATTGAACTAAGAGATCTTTGAATCCCAAACATATTGATGACCTCTGGCTGATGTTACCTTTAAAGGGCCAATAATGTCAATGGCCATCTTTGCGAAGCTACGCAAAGAGATATCAGATGCTTGAATGGGCGCATCATGTTTTGGTTTTCTGGTTGCTACACTTTGGCAGATGGTACATGTACGAAAAAATAATTTGACGTCTTTCGTAATTCCGGGCCAAAAAAAATATGACAAAACTCTTTGTTTTGTTCTAGCAACACCTAAATGTCCTGCACATTCAATGTCATGTGCATGTCGTAAAATGAATGGTCGAAAACAAGCTGGTACCATAATCTGTTTCTTTAAGGAATTAGCAAATTGATAGTTTCTTACCAAAATCCCATTATTGATAGTATACCAGTGTTTTGCACAGTCGTCACCCATTACATCATTCAAATGAGCAATTTGAAAAAAAAATTTTAAGCAAACATCATCTTTCTGTCTTTGTATAAAGGTTTCCTTATCAATGAGTTCCATCTGAAATAAATTGTCATCATCAGTATTGACATCATCCATTACCTTAATATCATCATTATTTTCCTGTTGATAATGAGTTATATCATCATTATTATTTTCTTCTTCTTCTGAGGTGATTGTTGAGGACTGTTTCGCGGCTTGCAGACATGTGAATGGTTGCAAACATTGGCATGCCTGCACCACGGAACTCCTCAATTGAATAAGACCAGAAATCGCGCAGATCGATGTATGACGCGTCTAGCCTAGTTACATTCTAGTCTATGTGTGGCCATTGAGCCTAACGGCAGTGTTGAAATGTGTGGTAAAACCACTTAAGGATCGTGTTTGAATATGTGGCACAGCCACTGATTATATATATATGTGGAACGGTAGATCCACTGGAAAGTGTAAGATAGCGAAAGGATCCGTATCAAAATTGATTATAGGACCAGGTAGAGTCCGTATTAGATTCGTGAACCAAGCAGATTACGTTCACCTTGAACTTATATACACGGCAGTTAAGACCGGGCGATGCAAGCCAAAGACGTTGAATAATTATACATAGACAGGATCTATAGATTTACAGATAATGTACTCACTAGTATTGTGAAGGGATAATAATTCTAAGAATCGGATTCGGTAAGAGTTGGTTGCACACTCTATTACGCTATAAACTTAACGGTTAACCCAGACGAGCTAAGTCTGTGAGAGGAACAATTGTGTAGAGCTTAAAACTATGATGAAGCCAATTTAAATGTGTGAATTGTTGTTGCACCATTGTGTAAAAGGATATATTAAATTGTTCAGTCGTCCATGGAACTTGTTGGTTGCCTGAATTATACAAGTTCTCACTCTGTGCTGTGACTGTCATTAATCCTTGCAAGGTCAGTCCAGATGATCACAGGTATTTTCTAAAACTAACTATAATCTAACCAACACTGCGGAAGAATTAATATAATAACGACACTGAATATAATAATAATTTAATCACACCAGAATGGCTTAAAAACTGCACTCGAACTAGAAAACTGGAATTAGAATAGATGAATTATAATATCTGAAATATTGACAAGCAACCCAATAAACTCACGTCCAACGGTGCTGAATCTTTTAATAACATCTAGCAAGAAAAGATACAGCGGGAGACCGTAACATACTGGTGTCAAGAAGTGTTCGGACAATTTTCAGAATTCATCTTTTCCGTTACCCAATTGAACGAACTAATGTTCATGAATCAGGCTTCAAGTTGGGAAGATTCTAGTGGAAACAACTTCAAGATCAATTCAGTTCGTCACAGGCAAAGTAACAGTGGAAATTGAACAGTTCAAGAAAGTCTCATTCAAGACGCAAGTCCAAGCTGGCAACTCAAATTTACACATCAAGTTACGAAGGTCAAGGTCGAGTCTTCACTCCGATTAACGGTCGCTGAGTCGCTGAATCAAATCGATCGAATGTCATTCAATTTTTGATCCTGAACGAGCACATAGAACCAGAAAGACAATCCATACACTTGTTAAACCTCCAGAGCAACCGGGGAAGTATTTCAACAGAATTTCTTTCAATATCACGTTTGAAAATCTTCGTTCAACCGGTCAAGTCTGCTTCTCTGTGAAAACAAGTCTGAACAGCTGGGAGCATTTTGTTTATTTTGAGGATCACTATGGCATGACCACATGAAGATAAGTTCTTGTCTAAATTAGAGCTTTCGACTAGATTGTGTTGTCCAGTTGGCTAGCTTTGGTCTTCAATTCTTCCTCCACTGTCACTTGTCTGTCCTACTTTGCAGTTCTAGTACTTATCATTACGTGTTTACTATCAATGTATTTTATGTAACTTCGCGGGAGGATGGATAGGGCTTATCATTGCTTCTATATTCCTTTGGAAGATTTAAGCAATTTTAACGACTTTTAGGGATAATTGCTTATATTTGCTTACTGAGGATCTAACTGATTATTAATTTTTCTTTTGAGTTAGGAAATAAATGTTTCTTCAGTAAGCCATATAACCACTTTGCTTGTGCTAGGTGTGATGTCAAGTGCCTACGTCATTTAATTTAAATAAATTAATTTCCGTTTTGTGTCACTATTTTATTCGTTTGTGATCTAAACATCTCTCTGTCTCATTGTTAGTTTAGGACGACTTGTATCGTAAATTATTGTAATGTTACTTTAAACATTTTATTTCTCTAATTATTACGTCTAGTACTTACTTAGTTTCTTTTTATCTGTTTCATAGCGTCGTATAAGTGAATATATCATTTCATTTGCTTGTTCCATCCATTGTTTATCGTCACCTGTTCTTGTCATATATTCATAGTATATTTACTGAAAAATAATATACTACTATAAGGTATTGAGAAACTTATAACCTTATAACCATGTCTGCCATTGAGTATTTTCTCAGGCAAGGAAAGAAGTCTGGTTTACAGGGACCATCTCTTCAGGACTTTATTATGAAAAATCTGAAGGAGGTAGAAATGGAAGAAGGAGGTGATCAGTCCTTAATTGAAGAAGAATGGTATTGGAAGGAAAATAGATTATTGAGAATCATTGATGATAGGGAAAGATTGATTGATGAGTTATTTGATGAGGTGAAAGCATTAAAATCACAAGTAGATGTAGATGGATCTAATTTTAGATCATTAACAGTTGATTTTTCAAAATGTAAGGAGTCATTAGATACTGCCTTGAGGGAGAATAAAGCTTTGAACTCTGAGATTTTGGTACTGCAAGATAACACTGCAGCATGTCAGAATAAAAGTTCCAAAATCAGTGATGACTGTTCTGATAAGGTTACTGATATTAATGAGAAGTTTTGTAAAGCAAAAGAGGCTTTGGAGGCCAGAATTCAATCACAGGTTGCTCAAATTAAGGGTCTTGTTCGTGATATGTCGAAATTGAGACTCGAGTTGAAAGAGAAGAAGTATAAAGAACAATCTCTTACTCATGAGTTGGTTACTGTGAAAGCAGAATATGAGAATTTTAAACATAAGACCAATGAGACCAAGACTTATGTAGATTCAGAGTCTGATATATTATTTGTTCTAAGAAAAGAAAACTCTGAACTCAGAGATAATATTAAACGACTAAAAATTAGAAAACTTACTCCTGATTTGGAAATGGAAAATTTAAAACAGGAGATCAGGTATGACAATGATAAGGAAAAAGCTCTTACCAGTGAACTGGAACAATTAAAGATAGATTATGAGAATTTCAAAGTTGAGGCCCAGAAACATGTAGATTCCAAGATGTTTCAGATTGTTGGTCTATTAGATGAGAATGAAGATCTATTACAACAACTTGAGGAGAAACAAATAGGATTGCCCGAGAAGGTTGCTGATCTTAAGGAAAGCCATTATAACTCTATTGAAGGACTACAACTTGAACTTCAACAAGAAAAGGCAAAGAATATGGAGATTGTCAGTAGACACTCTATGAAAATTGAACAACTGACTAATACTGCTGCTGCAGAACATAAAGTAAAAGATTTAGAGATTAGTAAATTACATCGAAGGGTGGATGTTTTATTAGATATCTTATCACAGGAACATGTATTGCCATCAGATGGCATTGATTTGGGTATGAAATTGGGTTACCGTGATATTTCACCACACCCAAACGATTTTGTGCAGAAGCATAGCATTTCAAATGCTAAACTTAGTGGTGATGATACAGATCGCTCTCATAAGAGTAATATTCGACTTCCAGCATTCAATGCTAAGATTCATTTACAACGACGGGATAGTCGATCATTCAGAGGAAAATATGGCTTTTCTCGTCAGGATTCTTATGTCAGGGTTTCCTGTCATAACCGTTCTGATTTTCATGATGGTAGATCTTGGCGTAAGGCCAATGCTAGGTATGTCACTATGGGAAAAAGTCCACCACATGGGAATAATAATGGTAAACAAAACACCCTTACGGGATGTGAACAGATGAAGTTCCATGAGACCAAACTTCATGATGATATTTGTTATTGTTATAGTCATGAGGATCATATTGTTGGTAAAACAGCTGTTGATAGGAAATATACGACATCTCAGGGTGACACTCCTCAGCTACCACATGAGACATCTACTAATGTGGAGGATGTCGTTCATACTGTTTCTATTTATTTTGATAGGAATCGCTATGAACAGCTTTGTCTTCAAAATACAGTCAATGCTGATGGTAGGGAGGCATCGACTGTACCTTCCGGTCGGTCCGTCATGTCATGCTCAGATACGACAGGTCGGATTGACAATCATCGGGCTACACCCGATGGTGATGAGCTGCAACATGTGAAATCTGCTCATTTGGAAGATGTTGATCATCATATTGGTTCCATTTATTTTGATGAGAATCTATATACACAACTTTGTCTTCAAAAGACATTTAATACTGATGTTGTGGAGACATCGACTGAATCTTCCGAGCATCCTGTCATGACATGCTCAGACGTGACTAATAGTATTGGTCATCATCACATGAGTAAACAGCACGCTCATGGTACGACTACTCTTAAGAGTAGGAATGATGTTGGCAAAGGGGATATAAAATTTACTAGAAAGAGTCATGATGCCGGACGAGGGGTAGTTGATAATCATACTCGTCGGGATGATCACAAGGATAGCCATGATCGTCTAGCTCTTACGACATGCAAGGAACGAGATATACATAGCAATACCTCTGTGCGCGTGACTCGCACGACACATGATAGATTCAATGATTCTCGGGCTCAGTTCAGACCTGGCCGAGATCATATTTCATTGAATCGCACTGTTTTAGTGCGCAATTTGCCTTTGGGTGCGACTTGGTATGCGCTCAGGAGATTTTTCCAGCGTATCGGAGATGTTGAATTTGTTCGTATGTTCGAACTTCAACATTCTTCTCACCAACTTGCATTTGTTCGTTTTGCTCGTTATTGCGATGCTCGCAGAGCGGTGAAATTCAAAAATGGTTCTCGTTTTGCACACCATTACTTAGACGTGCAACTCGCACGCAATTCTACACCACGCACTTTATAGTTGCGTTGGATTATCTATTTTCTTCTGTCTTTGGATGTTTTGTTCTTCTCTACATCCATAGTTTAGTGTGCTATTTCTTACATTTGTTCGCACATGATAATTTTCTTTTGGTAATATCGACGTTATTTTTAGAAGATAATAATAATAATAATAATAATAGCACCTTCAGTCATAACTGACTATGAGAATGCGCCCCTGAGGTGACAGCCCTCAGCTGCTTATTTTCCTGGTGCTCCTTTCGACGTTTTCTCCTTACCTATGCTTCCTGTGTGAGCCTCTCTTCGCCCAATCTGAGGTGGCGCCGTAAATAGCATCGCCACTTAGTGCGATCGGCAGCTTCATCCTCCCAGGATACTTGCTTCAATTATGTCTGTCATCAGTAATACTCGCATTATTTGTGCTGACTTTACTGATCTATGTATTTTTGTCTTTATTACTGTAGGCAACTATGATTCGTTGCGTAAGTTCATTCATTTTAAGTGTTCGAATAACATGATAATTGCAAGTACTTTTATTAGAATGAATACAAGCGCATGATGTGCCGCCTTTGTGGCGATCGAAAAAAATGTCATCACATACATCGATGACATCTGTCTATTTCACAACACATGGGAAGACCATATTACTGGTTTATCTTCTCTACTTCTTACACTGCGACAACATGGTTTGACTGTAAGACCTTCTAAGGTCCAGATAGGTTGTCAGGAGATTACTTTTCTTGGTCACCGCATAGGTAACCATAGATTACACCCTGATGACAATACAGTCAAGCGGATACTGGAGATTGCCACTCCATCATCTAAGAAACAAGTAAGAAGTTTACTTGGGCTTGTTAACTATTACCATAAATTTATACCACGCTTCGCACAGATTTCTGCTCCTTTGTCCGGATTGTTGGCCAAAGGTAGTCCAAAAAAAAAAATTATGGACACCGCAGTGCGAAGATGCTCTGATTATGATAAAGAATTTATTTAAGAATCCTCCTATCCTGTTATTGCCAGGCATACATTTACCGTTCTTGATTCAAACAGATGAATCCAGCTCCGGAATTGCAGGTTGTTTGCTTCAATGCTATGAAGGGATACTCCATCCATGCTTGTTTGTCTCACGCAAGCTTACTCCAGCAGAACAAAAGTACGCAACAGGAGAGCGCGAACTGCTCGCGGTGGTGTAGTGCTTGGAAAAACTATCTAAGTACTTGATAGGTAGAAAGTTTTTTTATCTACACAGACCACAGTCCGCTCACGTTTATCACTTCGAGAACTATGAAAAACGCAAGGATTCACAGGTGGTTTCTTTTACTACAAGAATTCGCCTTTTCAATAATTCCGATTTCAGGAACTGATAATAACCTCGCGGACTTGGTATCAAGAAATTTTACGTCACAGGATTGAGATAACTTTCTTGTCTTGATGTTGACAAGAGACATAATTTTATAATTATTATGTCTAATTAGGAATATTAATTTCATTATTTCATTTTGACGTTAGATAACATGCATAGATTGTAGTCGGGCACATCTTCGCCACCACTCTCTCACGTGCCACGAGTGTCACGTTTGGGAGCGGGGGGGATGATGTTGAGGACTGTTTCGCGGCTTGCAGACATGTGAATGGTTGCAAACATTGGCATGCCTGCACCACGGAACTCCTCAATTGAATAAGACCAGAAATCGCGCAGATCGATGTATGACGCGTCTAGCCTAGTTACATTCTAGTCTATGTGTGGCCATTGAGCCTAACGGCAGTGTTGAAATGTGTGGTAAAACCACTTAAGGATCGTGTTTGAATATGTGGCACAGCCACTGATTATATATATATATGTGGAACGGTAGATCCACTGGAAAGTGTAAGATAGCGAAAGGATCCGTATCAAAATTGATTATAGGACCAGGTAGAGTCCGTATTAGATTCGTGAACCAAGCAGATTACGTTCACCTTGAACTTATATACACGGCAGTTAAGACCGGGCGATGCAAGCCAAAGACGTTGAATAATAATATACATAGACAGGATCTATAGATTTACAGATAATGTACTCACTAGTATTGTGAAGGGATAATAATTCTAAGAATCGGATTCGGTAAGAGTTGGTTGCACACTCTATTACGCTATAAACTTAACGGTTAACCCAGACGAGCTAAGTCTGTGAGAGGAACAATTGTGTAGAGCTTAAAACTATGATGAAGCCAATTTAAATGTGTGAATTGTTGTTGCACCATTGTGTAAAAGGATATATTAAATTGTTCAGTCGTCCATGGAACTTGTTGGTTGCCTGAATTATACAAGTTCTCACTCTGTGCTGTGACTGTCATTAATCCTTGCAAGGTCAGTCCAGATGATCACAGGTATTTTCTAAAACTAACTATAATCTAACCAACACTGCGGAAGAATTAATATAATAACGACACTGAATATAATAATAATTTAATCACACCAGAATGGCTTAAAAACTGCACTCGAACTAGAAAACTGGAATTAGAATATATGAATTATAATATCTGAAATATTGACAAGCAACCCAATAAACTCACGTCCAACGGTGCTGAATCTTTTAATAACATCTAGCAAGAAAAGATACAGCGGGAGACCGTAACAGTGATATCTTCAGTTATATCTTCAGGTAACACCTCAACGACTGGTATGTGTTGATCATTGTCCATGCGAGATTGAGCTCTGGCAGTCACAGCATTTGAACATAATAAATGTTGTCTTTCCCATATTTCAATATCTTCCTGTGTACATTCATGCAATTTAAGTATGTTTCCCAAAATAATTCCAGCAATTGGATTGTCCAAGAGGCATACAAGTGTTCTTCCTGTAAAATATGGTGTATCCTAAAACACCTCAGCTGTGGGGTAATATTCCACAGTTCCACCAAAAGTTATGCATTTCACTTGTTTTCCGGTATATTCCACCTTATCAACCAAGGCCTTGCGCACACCAATGGTGGTTGCCTAGTATCTCTCAATAAAGATACTAACTGATTATTGACAAAACCTCTATTCAAGATCAATGAACCAGTACTTTCAAAAGATGACATGACTTGGAGGGGGTATCCGCATAATAATCTTGGCACTTCTTGAGGCTGAAATAAAGAATTGCAATTAGTGCAGTTATCACTATTTGCTAAGTCTACACTGCATGAATTTGCATGTGCTACAATATCATTATGGTTCTGATTATTATCATGAACAATAGCATTGGTACGTTCAGTGTTTCTTGATTGTCTGGAAGTATTGTTATGATAAGATCTTTTATTTGCATTCTGATTATTTCCTCTATAAAATGATTTCTGCCCTCTATTTGATTTTGAGTTATATTCTCCTCTATTTTGCCAGTTATTGGACCTAAATGAGGTTTGTGGATAATAGTTATCTTCCTGATATGAATTCCAATTTCTTTGACGTTGGTATTTATTAAAATTGTATCTACCTCTATTTTGACTGTAATTATGTGATGGTTTAAATCTTTGATTCCTATCCATACTGTTTGATCTATACCTAGGTGCATTGTCTTGGAATGACCTAGCAGATGCAGCTGGTAATGAATCCTTAACATTGTTTTTGCTCAATACTCTATTAGGATGTGCAACTTGATATTGACGTCCTAGGGTTTGTAATTTAGTCAGGTTTTCTGGTTTTCTTTCCTGCAGGAACGCAAGAAAATCAGCACTAATAGATGACAAAACCTTGTCTCTTAGAATTAAATCTGACAATCCCTCAAAAGTTGTTTCAGTTTTGGATAATTCATTCCATCTAGAAAAATTTAATTTAACAGCTGAAATAAATTCAGTGAAATCTTTTCCAGAATCAGGGTACAAAGACCGAAATTTCTGACGATAACCCTCATCATCTAATTGATACCTCTTCAATAAAATCACTTTAACAGCTTCATAATCCTTTCTGGTTTGGTCATCCAAAGTGGAGACTACAGTTAATTGTTCATTAACCAATAAATTCATAAGTCTACATGTCCATGTAGATTTGTCAATCTTATATTCTTTACAATAAGTTTGGAATCTATTTAGGAAGCATGAAATGTCGTCTATGGACGCATTAAATTTTGGCAAATTAATCCTTATGGCAGTAGTATGATCTTTATTTTTATCTTCACCTACCCCTGGATGCAACAGTGGTTGTTGTAATTTTAGTTTTTCCAGTTCAATCTCAGCTAATCTTATAGCTTGTTGAGATAATATCTCTTCTTGAGCTTTAATTTGTTGCAATTTCATCTCCTCTTGAGATTTAATTTGTTCCAATTTCATCTCCTCTTGAGCTTTCTCCTCTTGAGATCTGGCATAGGCTAATTTTTCCCTTTCAAGAGCCAATTCTTCTGATCTCCTTTTTTCAGCTAATTCTTCTTTATGGAGCTCTTCTTTCTCCTTAATTCTTCTTTATGGAGTTCTTCTTGTCTCCTTTTTTCAGCTAATTCTTCTTTATGGAGCTCTTCTTGTCTCCTTAATTCTTCTTTATGGAGTTCTTCTTGTCTCCTTTTTTCAGACAATTCTTCTTTGCGAAGTTCTTCTTGTCTGTTTAATTCTTTATCCACATAAGATTGCAATGCCTGACCTTCCAAATTAAATTCTTTTCCAATCTTCAATAAATCCTTTAATGAAGTCATGGTTGCCTATTATTGTGATTCTTAGTAATACACAATATTTTAACTTTTTTTGTACATGAATATGTCAGCTAAATATTCAATACTTCATCCACCAATCTCAGATCAATTTATAATTACAATAATATAGGTGCAGTGAAATACGAGATATGAACAACAAAAGAAAATAGCACGTACACCGAGTAATGACAAGATAGACAGGGTTAGAGCAACTGAAGGAAATACAAATGGAAAAACAAAGGAATAACTATAATATATATATGAATTAATTTAAACTAATGCTCTAGTACAACTAGACAAGACAAGACGCATATCACAACAATTATGACATCTATGAAATAAATGACAGTCAGAGGAGAATGTACAATATTACAAACAATAATGTAACAAACTGAGTAAAATATTACAATAACAAGACTTATGACAACATACAATAATTAAACATGACTATACAGCTAACAAAGATGGATCTGTTAAATTCAAGAGAGGCAAACTTTTATACGACCAGCAGAATATGCTGGGTCCTCTATCTGAATCACACAGATACTGCCCTACAGAACGCTTGATTTGCTCATTCGACCTAGCTTTCGCGGTATTAAATAAACAAATCAAGTCCCACCAACCTTGCCCACTAGTTACAAACAAGTACACGTAATGAAAACCCACATATGGTGAAGTCAGAAATCATGCAAACAGATTGTATTTACAGCCAAGCTGTATGTAACAATACATAGACTTATCTGTTGCCAAAAAACAATCCTCCTTGAGACTTCGACAAGCAAGGACGAATGTGATGGATCGTTCTCCAGGCTGAGGTTAGGCCTAGAATCGTAAGGCTGACACTTGAAAACAACAGCTCTGGTCTATAGCTGACATCTGATGTTAATAGGATGTAAGATCTCCATATAATACATTTGAGTTGATATTGAAAATGTCACTTCTTCTTGTTACTGACACTTTGAGGCACTCTGAGATGCAGTTAAATGCTGGAAAGTCTCTTCCACACTTTAAAATCTTCGGCAGACGATCAATGCCGCCATTTTGAAAAATGTTATATTTGCTTCTTCCAGATTCTGGCCTGTTAAGCTTGGCCCCCAATATGCTGATACGGGTACGATTCCTTAATAGCTTGACTTGCTATGGATTGGATCAAGAGTGCAACAGACTCCATGCTTTGACACTCTGTCTCTATTTAGGCCTTGAATCGCCTTCCAGGGTTATACTTAATAGCTTTACATGTAGCAATACTGTGGGTTCAGTTTTTGGCCAGACATATCCCAACTCCCTGGCCCGCACACAGGCACTCAGGCACTAACACGTCAATAACCATTGACAATGTACGAACGTTTATTACAACACAATGTAGTTCATCTCTTCAAGTGCATAATATAAGAATTCTCTTCTAGTCGTGTCTAGACTACCGTCTCGTCCTCGGAGACATCCTGCATTTTAATAAAGTCTGGTACTCACGCATTTAGAAACTTCACACTCTGCTTTTGCCTAAACTGATAATACACTTGCAGTTGAAGATGTAATACAATTGATGGTAAAATAGCATGCAGGTGGATTAATAACACAAGCTGAAGATATCGTCCACACGGACACATGCCATCTACACAGGCCGAAGACACAAGCCCAAGTGTTTTAAAGAACGCTCAACTTGTCCCAATTTAAAGTTGCCGTCTGCTATCAATTTTGAGCAGAAGTCAAGACGTCACTTCCTGTAACCACGGGCTACCGTGTATAAACAATACATCCAGGAAGTGATCGTATACAAAACATGATATGATATTTACTCATATCACTACGCGTAATCTAATATTATTATCCTTTTTTGGACAATAACTAATGGATAAGAATATGGAGAAATACTGTTTTCAATAATGCCTAAACGTAACATTTGATCTAGCTCGAGCTCAGTTTTGCTTTGATAATGAAGTGGAACAGGACACGGACATAGACGAGTAGGAATATCATCAGTAAGGATGATATCATGTGAAATAATAGATGTTCGACCAGGTAGGTCAGTAGGAACATGAGAAAAAGATTTAGTAGATTGGATACCTGGCGATGTTGTTCAGATGTTAAAGAAGATGAAATAGCAACATCCCGCCAAGATTCAGTAGAATCCAAAGCAGATATAGGCAAAGACATGTGAATATCAGGGAAGAAAGATTCTTCCTCATGAATCACAGATAAGCTAGAATAGTGACAAAAACTACTAACATTGTCATCAAAGTCATGGAAAGTAGAATGTAAATGCTCAGGTCTTGTATGAAATTCCTTGAGCATATTGATATGGAAAATTGTTCTTTGACCTTTAATATCGATTACATAATCAACATCTGATATACGAGATATGACTTGGAATGGGCCATTCCATGCAATAAGCAATCTATTATCTTTCCGAGGAAGCAATACAAAAGCTTCATCACCCGAAAAACGTTGACGTAAACGCCTATTCTTATTTTGAAAGAGACGTGATCTATGTTTGGCAGCCTCTGACGAAGCTGTAGCCAACTGATATGCGTCGACAATCTTTCGACAAAGATTAATCACGTACTCCTATGATGACTGAGTGTCCTGAGTCATCTCAGAGTCAGTAAGGAGATCCTTGATCAAACCCATAGGACCTCGTGGTGGAGATCCAGACATCAGCTCAAAAGGGGAAAATCCGGTCTGCTCGTGCGGCACTTCTCGATAAGCAAAAAGTACAGCCGGCAAGACCCTGTCCCAATCCTGGGGATATTTGTCAGTTACTTTATGTAGCAATTGCTTAAGTGTTCTGTTGTGTCTCTCCACAGAACCATTGCTCATTGGGTGATATATACTACTTAAGGATTTGTCTATATTAAGTGTCTTCATGACTGATGTCATGATATCAGAGACGAACTGTGAACCATTATCAGACAGAAGTTTACGAGTAAAACCTAATCTTGAGAAGATTAACAACAGTGCATCAGCCACATCAGAAGTAGTGGTATGTTTAAGAAGAATGGCTTCTGGCGAACGAGTGCACAAATCAATGCACGTGAGCTCATATTTGTGACATCTGGCAGAAGTAACAGACAGAGGACCGATAATGTCAACGGCCATCTTATCAAAAGGTCGGATCGATATATCATTTGCTTGAATAGGAGCCACATGGAAAGCTCCCCGAGATTTAACTTCCTGGCAGGTATTGCATAAACGCACATAATAATGATACGTCCCTGGAGATACATGCCAAAAGAAAGAAGACAACACTCTAGAACGTGTTCGAGTGTAACCCATATGACCCGCACAATGTGAGTCATGAGCATGTCGTAATATGTATGGGCGAAGTTTAAGAGGCACCATAACTTGGTGTTTGATATTAGAGTTATATACAACGTTTCTCACCAATATTTCATTTTTCAGAGTAAACCAATGTTTACGACTTTTATTTAAGTCAAAATTATCATTATTTTTGACCAGAGAGAAAATTATTTTAATGAGTTATCCTTTCTTTTAAGTTAGCAAAAGACACTCTATCTATCACTGAATGTACATCAGTGTCATCCTGAGTTGTAGTGTCAAGCTCCGAACTGTTATAATTTTCTAATGCCTGAGCTTCGGCACGTGTAGTAACTCCATTGGCAGTCAACAAATTATTATTTTCCCAATCTTAATTTCCTCTGGTGAGCAGTCTTTGCTCCCATGGATACGACCAATTGTTAAATCAGCTACTGGATTTTTCAATAAGCATACATTGACCTGAATGTACATCAGTGTCATCCTGAGTTGTAGTGTCAAGCTCTGAACTGTTATAATTTTCTAATGCCTGGGCTTCGGCACGTGTAGTAACTGCATTGGCAGTCAACAAATTATTTTTTTCCCAATCTTAATTTCCTCTGGTTAGCAGTCTTTGCTCCCATGGATACGACCAATTGTTAAATCAGCCACTGGATTTTTCAATAAGCATACATTGACCTTTCCAGCAAAAATTGGGTATGAATATCAACAATAGTTGTGGGGTAAAATTCATTGTACCCCCAAAAGTTATACATTTTACCAAATTTCCTGTAGAACAAGAAGGGTTGACCAGCGACTGTCTAATTACAACAGTTGTGGAACCTGAATACATGAGTACAGACACTTGGGTACCATTCACTAATCCTCTGTGAAATACTAGGGTACCGGTGTCGTCATGGGCTGATAGACTAACCGCACTTCAGAACTGTAGTACTGTCTTTCTGAAATAAAGTTAGACATTCAAATGAGCAACTTGCAGCCGATTGACTATGGCTACTCACTTCCTGATTACCTATAGGTGCACCACCAGTAAGTGCCGCCCCCCTGGGGATCAACAGAATTACCTTCATTTCTAAAGTTTTGACTGTTACTCCTATTTTGGTTATGTTGATTATTATTACTACAATTATTATTTTACGAACAAAATTATTTTGTTTTCTCCAATTGGAACCTTGTTGAAAATTGTTATTATTTCTGTATTGAGGTGACTGGTTTCGAAATTGCTGCCTACCTCTATTAAAGTTATCATTTTTGTTTAAGTTACAATTTCTAGTATAATTGTTTTCATTATATCTCCTAGGCATGAAATTCCAATCTAGGCTTTGAGATCTGGTTCAAACATTATTGTTCCAAGTTGTAACTGAAGCAACTGGGAAAGAATCTTTTATTTGGCTGTTGCTAATACATGCACCCGGATGTGCGGTGCAGTATTGTTTTGCAATTTCTTCCATAGAAGATAGAGTTGATGGCTTGCATTCCTGCAAGAAAGAATAAAATGGCCTGCTTACTGAGGATAACACCTTATCCCTTAGCAATAGATCCATGAGTTTATCATATGTTTTCTCAATACCTGAGAGTTGAATCCATCTATTAGCTGTAAGTCGTATGGCAGCGACAAATTCTGAAAAATCTTTCCCCGTTTCAGGAATCAAAGTCTTAAATTTCATCCGATATCCCTCTTCATCGTTGGAAACGTTTTAATAACACTGTCCTAACAGCATCGGAGTTGTTTATTAGAGCTTCATCCATTGTGCTTATAGCAGTCAAGGGCTATCCATTTAGAAATTCTCTAAGTTTAATACACCCTAGTGCTTTGTCCAACTTATGTGCTTCACATACACTTTCATAACGTGAAAGGAAGCATGAAACGTCATCTAAATTTGGGTTAAATATAGGTAATTTAAATTTGTCATTACCAGTATTTTTACTCGAGGAATTTGTAGTATTGGAACTACAATTTTTTTCATTTTGACCCCTTAATTTTAATTCCTCTAAACGAAGAAGCATCATTTCCTTTTCAATTGCCAACGTGGAAGCTTTCCTCTCTTCCATCTCTCTATCATATTGCATTTTTTTTCTCTTCTGCAATAAGTCTTTTCTAATCTAACTCTTTATCATTTTGCATCTTCTTCTCTTCTGCAACACATCTTTTTTTCTTCTAATTCTATCATCCCCCTCTTCTCCTCTAAATCTTCAAGACGCCTTTTTTCAGCTTTTTGTTCCTCTAATTCTTTTTTTTTTCTTTTTTAGCTTCATGTTCTGTTAATTCTTATTTTTGTCTTTGCTTCCTGTTCTGCTAATTTTATTTCTGCTTTAGCCAACTCAGTCATGGCAAACTCTTTGAACACCTCACCTTTATATCCAAAGGCTCTATCTTGTTCAACAAATAATTTAATGTGGATATTTTAATTAATACTGTGACTCACAATTCTTTGTAGGCAGTAAAATGTGGCTATATATTAGTATTATTATTATTATTATTATAGCAAAATTACAATGCAAATTAATTATCAATAGATTAGAATGAAAGAAAAAGAAATAGTGAAAGTAACGAAAGTAATATAACAAACAATATCACACCACAAGATCAATTGACGTACGAAGAAACGTTAGCAGTAAAGAAATAAAAATCTAATAGTGAAAGGAAAGATGAAACCACAACTAGGTCAGTTTACCGCTAAAAATAGACATAAACAGGACCCGACAAAAATATAGACAGCTGATTTGTAAAACTAAACGAGAGCAAGGTTAGAGATACAAATTACGAACAAACGATGACAAAACTAAGGAAAATGAAACTAGAAATAAATGCATATATAATATCGATAGACATAACGTCACAGCTGAATATAAATTATCAGATAAAACAAACGGTGGTCGATACTTCGGTGAGTTTCGCTCAAGCCGGAATTACCAGTTTGAAATTTCAAAAATGGCCCTACCGAATGACTTTGAATCTACGACCATCCTCGGAGGTATTGCAGATTCAAAGTTCCCTTACCAACCGCCCACGAAGAGGAAACGACAGACATGAATATTCGCACAGAAAGACATATAGAATTCAAAATGTTACGTTAGAGTCTGCCAACAGTAGCCTGGTAAAATTAATGCACAAACGGGCTACTTAGCTTATACAGCTGGAAAAAAGATTCTCGCCGATGCCTGTATATACCATGGAAGGTTTTCGCTGGAGGCAGACTGGTATCTTGAAGCTTGAAACTTATAGACCCTTCAGGCACAGTAAACAACAGTCCCGGAAAAGAAATGGAAGGCCACGGCAAACTTGAAAACTGACATCTGATAATGGGTTTCATGCATAACTCGGGCAGCTGACATCTTGAAAAAAAATTGTACGTTGGTATGACGCCCAGCAGACATGCGCAGAACAGCTGGAATTATGTAAATTGCGCCAACGATGAAATTTTCGTACAAGATCTTGGAAAAAAATTTTCTCAGACAATGTTCCTTGATCTTTTAAATGATAATCTTCTTGACAATTCGAATCCCCATCACTGGAACACCATTTTCTCTCTATTACGTTGGGGTTTTGAGTTTGAGATGAGTTGATGCATTATGGTGATATAGATCGTGCTGAATATGGAGGTGAATGTTAACTGGTGTCTAGACTGTGCAATCAATCAAATAGAAATTTGATAAGATCTTTAGTGGATGGGTCCCCATATAAACTGCATGTTTAATAACACGATACGATTTCCATACATAGGCAACATGCATCAATAATCATAGGCAAGGCATAGAACGTCTCAGTCAGTTCAATTCATCTGTCCAAATCTAGCCGCTGTACTAGAGATGACCTCGTACAGTTAACATCCAAGTAATGTGGACAAGAGATGACGATGGATTAAAATATAGTTGACTTACTTTCTACAAATCACGGAACTTCTCCATAAGTCCTGAGTCTTCATAAACAAAGTGGCGGCCTTGAACAATATGTATGCCACTTGACAAAAGTACTTGAATCCTCTACCGAAAACGGGAGATCATAAAACACGTCTGACTTGGACGAATAATTTTAACAGAAGGCCTCGAACTAACGGTCTCCATAAATTAGTCCAGAACGTATTACGTCATAATCATGTAGGGAAGTGAATCCGTGTGACACTACGCTCAAATTCCCCGCTTAAAACGAACTAGCTATCGTAATTTTAAATCTATAAATAACTTCAGTATTTGAAATTTGTCTGAGGGTCCAGTCAAATTTACCGCCAACAATTTAACTAGAGTATTTGAATTTTTCGAAAAAACTAGTTAAAAGTTACTACCCCCCCCCCCCCCCCTCCACACACCCACCCCAATATTTATCGAAGAACGTAGTAAAATTTAAAAACCAATCAAATCGTTACCTTTTTTTTGTAAGGACAAGAAAATTTTGGTTGAAGTGGAAATAATGCCTATTTTGGGTTTTTGACCGAACTTAGATAATTTATTTCTTGATAACTAAAGATACTTAAAATGCAAGGGATATCTCAATTTATAGCGCTGATATTGCTTAACATATACACTTAGCGATTCTCTCATACATAATTATCTTGACTTAGAAAAATTTAATTTGGTAATATTTTCACATCAGGTTAAGATCAAATTTAATTACAAAAAAAATTAACCCCATTTGAATGCAAAAGAATAACTAAAAGAAAACTATATATAACGATAGAGAATAGTTGGCCGTTTAATTATCACTTTTGATAATTAAAATCGGTTCACAAATAACTATCATAAAAAATAAACAAATTTGGTCAGATTAGACAAACACGCTTAAAACTGCTAAAATTCTATAGCCTCGGAAATAGTTAACTTTTTTTTGACTCGTCATCTGATTGGTTGGGTGTAGTGTGATAAAGATTAACTACTTCTTGTAAGTTCCGCCATTAACCAGAAGCTTCCATGCCAAGCTGACATATTCAGAAAGAGACAGAAGGACAAGCCTTTGCCGTCTGTACTGCGAGCTCAGTGATATAGTCTAACATTACCTCGAGGGTTGAGGGGAACTTCGTATGAAGTTTTCTCCAAATTAAGTAGAGAAAATCAAGAAAACTATGACCTCCTAAAACAAGCATTGCTAGTCAGGTATGAAAAGAATGCTGAATTTTATAGAAAGAAATTTAGAAATAGTAACTGCTGTCTGGAGAAACCTACCACCAGTTCTCTGCAAGACTAGAAACCTACTTGGAGAAATGGACTGCTCTAGGGAAACCCAAGACTTAAAGGAAATGATTATGACGGAGCAGTTAAGAGAGTCCATGGCTCCAGACTTGAGAAAATTTCTCATGGAACAAGGTGCAGAGAGGTTGGGGGAGATTCTCAATGTTGCTGAGAGATATCAGGCAGCCCAGTCAGAAGTGGCTGGATTTAAAAAGAAACCAGCAGAGAGTAATAAAACCCCACAAAACCAGAATAAGGTTGATAATAGGGATCAACACCATAGATTTAAACAAAGTTATGATAGGCCTAGATTTGAGCCTAGAGACAGAAACCCTCAAGTAAATGAAAAGAAACCCTACAGACCAGAAGGAAAATGGTGTAAGTTAAATAATCATTACACAAAAGACTGTAGGAAGAAAAACCCTCCATATTTCGCTGCATGCCTTAAAACAGGAAATAAGGGAAAGAAGGAATTGTCTACAGGACAGCAAGAACCTCATCATCCCCCTGTATGTGAAGAAGTAGTATGTAATGCGGCCACTATCAAGTGCCTTTATGATACTGGATTGGATTTTGACTCAGTCGTGAGTTCTAACCTAGTGCACCCAGATCAATATACCACAGAAACAGTGGAGATACACGGAGCAACTAAGGACGTAGCAACCATGACACTTCCCATTGCAGGAATAAATGTAAAAACTCGCTATGTGGAAGGAGTGATTAGAGCAGCAGTGATAAACGAACCAATCTACCCTCTGATATTGGGGTGTAGATATGTGTTTTTGGGAAGTCCCAAAAGACCAATGATTATGGCAGCAGTACAGACCAGGTCACAGTCAAGGAAGGAGGAAGATAACCCAATAAATACTCATCTAGAGGAGATGAGGAAGGCACAGGCTGAGGATAAATTAAAGCCGTGTTTCAGAAAACTACCAAAAAGCCATACCCCTCCAAACAAAGGAGAATTTTATATGAAGAATCAGTTAATGTATAGGAAGGCTGGAACAGGATCAAATGGTCATTGACAACTAGTTCTTCCATCTTCATATAGGGAAAAGAAGATTTAGTTAGGACATGCTATCCCCTTCAGTGGTCATATGGGGATTAGCGCCACAGGACAACGTATAGCTTGTCATTACTTCTGGCCAGGAATAACTGAAGATATAAAAAGGTATGTCAAATCCTGCCCAGAATGTCAAAGGGTAGCTCCAAAACATTGGACTGCACCTGCAACTCTTGGTGAAATGCCAATCATGGGAACCCCTTTTGAGAGAGTTGCAGTGGATATTGTTGGACCTCTCACACGAACTAAGAGGAGAAACAGTTATATTCTTACTCTGGTGCACTCTTGTTCTATGTATGGAGAGGCAGTAGCCATGTCATCAATCGACTCCAAACATGTGGCAGAGGCGTTACTTACAATATTCACAAGGTTAGGTTTTCCCCATCAGATATTGACTGATAATGGATCACAGTTTAAGGGGAAACTATCTGAGGAAGTTTTCAGGATCTTTCAAGCCAGGCACTTTCACTGTAGTTCGTATCACGCCCAAGGGAGTGGGCAAGTGGAAAGGTTCAACGCGACACTTATTTCTATCCTGAGAAAATTGGCTCATGAAAAACCTGACACATGGGATCAATACTTACCCGCGGCTTTGTTTGTTTATCGGGAAGTCCCTCATAATTCAACAGGAATAGCACCGGCAAACCTGTTATGTGGCCGGCCCATTAAAGGTCCATTGGAAGCCTTATTGAGGACATGGACAGATGAGAAAACAGAAGAGACTGTAACCTCATCATATCAGTATGTGAGCGAGTTGACCACTCGGTTAAAAACTGGCTGCAAACTAGCGAATGATAATCTGAGAAAAGCCAGAAAGAAGCATGCTGAGTATTATAACCGGAAAGCGAAGGATAGGGAGCTCGCTGTAGGGGAGAAGGTGCTTCTTCTATTACCCGGCAGCAGCAACAAACTTCAGATAGGATGGCAAGGTCCATACACAGTTTTAGAAAAGGTATCTAGAACTAATTACAAGATAGACAAAAAGGGAAAGAAAAAAGTCTATCATGTGAACCTCCTCAAGAAATATCATGATAGAAGAGTTTTGGAAGGTGCACATTTAATGACCTTGGCCATAGCCATTGAAATGAAAAATGAACCTCTCACCTCTAATGAATACCCCCTGAAACCATGTGAAACTCCTGCACAAGTAAAAGTTAGCAATCATCTGACAAAAGGGCAGAGGGAGAAGATTCAGAAGGTTCTGGAGAATCATACAGCCGTGTTAACGGACAAACCGGGGCACACTAACTTGTTGGAGTATGATATGAAATTACTAGACCCAACACCCATCTGTATGAGAGCATATACTATCCCATTCGCTAAAGAGCAAGCTTTAAAAGGAGAGATAGAATATTTATTACAAGAAGGAATTATTTCTCACAGTGAATCTCCTTATAGCTCCAGTGTGGTATTGTTGAGGAAACCCTCTGGGGAACATAGGCTGTGCATAGATTACTGGAAACTGAATGCGGTCACAGAAGGTCAGGTGGATCCATTACCTGATACTAATCAACTGTTTGAAAGGTTGAATAAGGCAAAATATTTTTCCAAGGTAGATCTCAGTAAGGGATATTATCAGATTCCAGTGAAGCCTGTGATTCGACCTTATCTAGCCTTCAGCACCTCGGAAGGGCACTATGAGTTCAATATATTGCCTTTTGGATTAAAGAATGCTCCGAGTGTGTTTTCTAGAATGATGAGAAAACTATTGGATCCCCTGAAAAATCCATGTATTACCAATTTCATGGATGACATTCTCATTGCCACGAAACGTTTGAGGAACATATAGACTCCCTAAATATGTTATTTGACAGACTCAAGGAAGCAAATCTGACCGCTAGACCCACCAAATGTATATATATATATATTTTGTGGTGAAATTCTAAATACAATATCTAAATTAGAATATAACAGTATAGTGCATAAAGTCAAAGATAGGATAGTACTAAAAATTTTCGTCGAGAATTGTTTTCGTCCCTACGCCTGCAGCGTATTAGTTGGTAACGCATTAGCCGAACAAAAGGTACCCCTTTTCAAATTCGTCCTTGACAATAAACGTACCACTTTTCCAAGTTCAAATTGAGTATTTGCCTAAAATGCATTGTAGAGGGGAGGGGAAAGGATAGATAACCCAATGCTAATCGCGTCTCGCATTGTTTCTAAAAATAAAATTAACTTGCTAGCCTTGCCTAGGACGATTTTCAAAATACAATGTACATGATAGAACATGTAGACGACTGGGTCACGAAAACAGGCTTAGCTCTCGTATTTAGTTTGAAAGTACATTTTCAAAATAACATGTGAACAGACATGTAGACGACTGGGTCACGAAAACAGGCTTACTTGGAAAAGACATGAATAGGTTGGATATTGTAGAAATAAAAAACTAACATAGAAAAAAATATGGAATTTTGAACCAAGCCACCTAGCTCCATAAAAATTATATATTCGTGTACCTTAGGACTTGCTGACCAAGAATGTGTTGTTAGTTACATAAATAGTCCATTAAATAACTAAATATTGGTAATAATATTATAGTGGATTGGACAGACTGTCAGGACAAGTCATGCCTGAATAATTTTTTATGGCATATTTTTGGGAAAAAAATTAGGGGAAATAAAGACTAAGATAGTACGGTGAATTGGATTGGATGAAATTTGAAGGAAGGCGAAATATTATTGGCCGACCTCAAAACTAAAAATATACTAACCGAGTAACGTAGGAACCGTTGAATTTTATTTTGAAAGATTTTATTTACAATTGAGAGATGGAAAATCATTGGCCAGCTTACCAAAGCTGCGTTTGAAATTATAAGGCTTTGTCGCCATTTTTCAAAAACCTTAGATGAAGCAGGTGCGTTGAGAGCAGCATTGCTGTAGACCATATTATCTCAGCAGTCTGGACAAAGGCAGAAGGAACGAATGTGTAATTCTATTGCCAGTCAACGTATAACTTGTGTGTTTTTCATTGAATATTGTGGTAAGATGACTATTAATTATCTTTTATTTAAAATAAATAATGTGAGAGAATGTTAGATGAAAAGCCATCCTGATTAGTCAATACATAGGTCCCCAGCAACCACTGTCAGGGCCTATAAGGTATCCATTGTATATAATTAGCTACCAGAGCGAGGTAGATACCAAAGAACATGCAGGGGGCATCATGAATCATATCACCCATCCTATTTTATAGAAAAAGATCAGTGCAAATGGCAGAGGCGTAACCACTAGTAGGAAAAGAAGAAAAAAACTGGTATAAATTGTTCCATCAATCTAGAGTGGAGAAATAAGGTTGGTCAGAAAGAGCTGACCACGTTCTTTTGTTAAATTGTATTATTATTTGTAAATTGGGTGGAATTCATGTGAAGTTAAGACAGGAACATCACTTTCATTTACATGGGTTCTGCTGGCACTTATCTGGTGTCAATGAATGGTCTGAGTGAGAAAGCCTACACTATTGTGAGGAGTCTCTCTTACTAATTCTGTACTCAAGCATTTGAAAGATCAGAGGAGACTGTGGCTTGTGGCCGAATCTACGACAACTGCTGTGATTCCAGGGTCCAGATAAGTCATAATATCTGGCCTGGGACAACTTATCATATACATTAAGCGAATCTCCTGTATATTAAATAACATTTCCACCCAAGAACTAAATAAACCAGTATAGGTGCAACAAAAGAATTCTGGGATGATTAAAAATCCCCAACCTGTCTCCAAATACCAGTAGTCATCATATATTAAGTAATACTATTTGAAAGATTTTAATTGTAACAATGTGCCTTGGACATATGGTCCTATTTATGTAAATATATTTATATTTGTGTGTGTATATATATATATATATATATATATATATATATATATATATATATATATATATATATATATATATATATATATATATATATATATATATATATATATATATATATATATATATATCTATATATATATATATATATATTCATATTCATTTGAGTTGTGGTCCTGGCCAAAACAAATTTAGGTCCAGGACAAATAAATTTGAGAAAAAATAATTTCCAAACTATAAATTTACCCACTGGTGTTAGTTAAGTTCATAATAGCATTTAGTATCTGTATGTGTATGTGTTTGTATTGAATTCCTATAACATCACTCTTACATTGTGCAGATTGCTAAAGAGATGGGCATGGATGGACCAGAACTGGTCCAGTATGTAACCTCAGAATGTGACAAATTTATTGAACGAGATAGGGAAGACAGGAAGTTAGAAGCATAAAGAAACTTAGAGGCTGAAAAAGAAATCAAGAGGTTGCAGATTAAGGCTGACAGAGAGGCTAGGGCATTGGAGGCGGATAGGGAGGCGGAGATTAAAAGGCTCCAATTAGAAGACAAAAAGGCAGAAAGAGAAGCATAGGAAAGAAGATTAGCTACAGAAAGGGAAGAAAAGAGACTGGCTGCAGAAAAAGAAGCAGAGGAAAGAAGACCAGCTGCAGAAAGGGAAGATAGGAGATTACAAAGGGAGCACGAGCTACGACTAAGGGAGTTGGAATTTCAAGGCCATGCTCCTGAAAATGGTGCCAGCCACTTTGCCTCAGGTGCCACTGCTAGTCAGGGAGCCTCAACCTCAGCTATGGGTTTTCATTTAGACCATTTTGGTGAGAAAGACGATGACATAGAGGGGTATTTAACACATTAACTACCGAATTGAAAAACACACTGTGGCCGAATTAAATTTTTTTCCCATTTTCATCCTGTAGGTGTTTGCACAAAGTAAGCTGTAGTTTTCGTAATTGTTTAAAGATTTTTATGAATTACATGTCATTTTGAAGATAAATGAATGTACTATTACAATAAATACTGGTTGTAATTCTAATAGAGGTTGTTGCTATTTAACGGCCCTCCGATGGCCGAGGACTTGCAATATTTTCACAATTATAACTGCTTGCGCCCCATCTCTATCAAAATCACAATTTCAATCAATGTGCACACCATTTTCACTCTTGTCCTCGTCGCTAGATCTATCAGTCAATTGTTGAAACACGTTTCTATCTTATTCAGCTGTTAGATGAGATGTACACGCATTTTTTGTAGTCCTATCACTAGTTGCCACGATAAACAGTTTTACACAATTTGGTAACTAACCCAAAACGCTGAAAAATATGAACATAATATCAATTTTCCAGTGTTCTACAACAACCATGCTTTGGGAATTTGTTTTCCGGTGGCAACTTAAAATCTCAAAAAAGATCAGAGAGTGTTTCAGTACATTTTTCATTCGTTTTATTACTAAAATTAGATTGGCGCTCTGAGCGGCTTGCGGTCCAAATGTGATTATTTTGTGAGCCGCTAACAGCGGCTTGCGGTAGTTAATGTGTTAAGTAGGTTTCAACTTTTGGCTACTACATATGGGTTAGAGAGAGACAGGTGGAGTCTTAAGTTATCCCAGGGTCTTAGGGGAACAGCTTATGAAGTTTTTGCCAAGATGAGCAGGGATGACCAAGACAATTATGACATGTTAAAGCAGGCTCTTTTATTAAGGTATGAAAAGATCGGAGAATTTTATAGAAAAAAAATTAGAAATGCCAAACTACTGTCGGGTGAGACCTATCACCAGTTCTCTTCACGGTTAGAGACCTACTTGGAGAAATGGACTGCTCTGGGGAAAACCCAAGATCTTAAGGAAATGATCCTTATCGAGCAACTGAGAGAGTCCATGGCTCCAGACTTGAGAAAGTTTCTCATGAAACAAGGTGCAGAGACGCTGGGTGAGTTACTCAATGTCGCTGAGAGGTATCAGGCAGCCCAAGCAGAGGTAGCTGGTAATAAAAAGAAACAGGTGGACAATTTTAAGGCACCACAAAACTTTAATAGGTTTGACCATAGAGAAAAGAACAAAAGTAAGCAACAGTTTGATAGGCCACGCAATGATTATAAAAATTAAACCCCACAATTCAATGAAAGGAAATATGATGACAGAAAACCTTTTCATAAAGGTAGATTATATTGTAGAAATTGTCGGATGGACAACCATAACACAGACAGTTGTAAAAGGAAACCTCCTAATTTTGCTGCAATGAAAACGAAGAGAAAGGGAGTAAAGGTCAACTCTACTGAACAGCAGGAACCTTACCACCTCCCAGTGTGTGAAGATGTAACATGCAATGGAGTCACCATAAGGTGCTTGTATGATACTGGATTATATTTTGATTCAGTTGTGAGTTCTCACCTGGTGCAGGCAGATCAATACACCAAAGAAACAGTGGAGATCCAAGCTGCAACCAAGGACGTAGCGACCATGACACTTCCCATCGCCAGGATAAATGTGAAAACGCGATATGTGGAAGGAATCATCAAAGCAGCAGTGATAAATGAACCAATCTATTCTCTGATATTGGGGTGTAGATATGTCTTCTTGGGGAATCCCAAGAGACCTATGATCATGGCAACAGTACAGACCAGATTACAGTCTAAAAAGGAGGAGGATAATCCGATAAATACTCATCCAGATGAGATGAGGAAGGCACAGGCGGAGGACAAATCACTCAAGCCGTGTTTTAAGAAATTGCCCAAATGTCATACACCTCCAGGCAAGGGAGATTTCTATATGAAAAACAAATTGATTTATAGGAAGGCTGGAACTGGATCCAATGGTCACGGACAGATGGTCCTTCCAATTTCATATAGGACTAAAGTGTTGGAACTAGGGCATGCGACTCCCTTCAGTGGTCGTATGGGGATCAGCGCAACAGGACAGCATATAGCTTGTCATTATTTCTGGCCAGGGATAACTGAAGACATAAAGAGATTTGTAAAATCCTGTCCAGAATGCCAACGGGTAGCTCCAAAGCATTGGACTGCTCCAGCAACTCTAGGGGAAATGCCCATAGTGGGAACACCTTTTGAAAGAGTTGCCGTGGACATTGTGGGACCTCTCACTCGGACCAAGAGGAGGAACAGTTACATTCTGACTCTGGTGGACACTTGTTCTATGTGGGGAGAGGCGGTAGCCCTGTCGTCAATCGATTCGAAGCATGTGGCAGAGGCATTACTCACAATCTTCACTAGGTTAGGCTTTCCCAACCAAATCTTGACTGATAATGGCTCTCAGTTGAAGGGGAAACTAACGGAAGAAGTATTCAAGATCTTTCAAGCCAAACACTTTTACTGTAGCCCGTACCATCCCCAAGGAAACGGTCAAGTGGAAAGATTTAACGGGACACTCATTTCGATCCTGAGAAAGTTGGCACATAAAAAACCAGATACATGGGACCAGTACCTTCCCGCCGCCCTGTTTGCTTATCGGGAGGTACCTCATAGTTCAACCGGTATGGCACCGGCAACCCTGTTGTTAGGGAGGCCAATAAAAGGTCCATTGGAAGCCTTGTTAAGGACGTGGACCGATGAAAAGGCAGAAGAAAATATTACCTCATCATATCAATATGTGAACGAGTTGACCACTCGTCTTAAAACTGGCTGGAAACTTGCCAATGAAAATTTGAGACAAGCCAGGAAAAAGCATGCTGCCTATTATAATAAGAAAGCGAAGGATAGAGAATTAGCTGTGGGAGAGAAGGTGCTTCTTCTACTGCCCGGCAGCCATAATAAATTGCAAATTGGATGGCAAGGTCCATATACAGTTCTAGAGAAGGTGTCTAGAACAAATTATAAGATAGATAAGAAGGGGAAAGAGAAAATCTATCATGTGAATCTCCTGAAAAAATATCTGGACAGAGAAAACCAGGAGGAGACACACCTACTGACCTTGTCTGTTGCAATGGAAATGAAAAAGGAACCACTCACCTCACATGAATATCCTTTACATCCCTGTGAGACCGCTGCGCAGGTAAAAGTCAGTACAAACTTAACGAAAAATCAGAGGGAGAGAGTTCAACAGGTTCTAGATGATCATACAGATGTGTTAACGGACCGACCGGGGCATACAAATTTATTAGAATATGATATGAAACTCATAGACCCAACACCAATCTGTATGAGAGCCTATTCGATTCCGTTTGCTAAGGAAAAAGCTTTGAAGGAGGAGATAGATTATCTGTTGAGAGAAGGGATTATCTTGCACAGTGAATCTCCTTACAGCTCCATTGTAGTTCTGTTGAGAAAACCCTCTGGAGAACATAGACTGTGTATAGATTACAGGAAACTGAATGCTGTCACAGAAGGTCAGGTGGATCCATTACCTGATACAAATCAGCTGTTTGCCAGGCTGAATAAAGCTAAATATTTCTCTAGCGTAGATCTGAGCAAAGGCTACTATCAGATTCCAGTAAAGCCGGAGGTTAGACCTTATTTAGCCTTCAGCACCTCGGAAGGACATTATGAATTTAATATGTTGCCATTCGGGTTGAAAAATGCTCCGAGTGTGTTTTCGGGGATGATGAGAAAATTGCTGGATCCCCTGAATAATCCATGCATCATCAACTTCATGGATGATATTCTCATAGCTACTGAAACATTTGAGGAACACATTAACTCTCTGAATATGTTGTTTGATCGACTTAGAGAGACAAATTTGACCGCTTGACCGACAAAATGCTATGTTGGATGTAAAGAGCTGGAATTCTTGGGACACACAGTACATCAGGGAAACATGACCCCTGACCCCAAGAACCTGGAGAAATTGAAAAGAGCACCAAGGCCACAGACAAAGAAAGATGTGCGATCTTTTGTCTCATTATGTGGTTTCTACCAAAAGTATATTAAAAACTTTAATTCCATATGTGCTCCATTGACTGATTTAACGAGCAAAGGAAATCCTGATAGAATTACTTGGTCAGCGCAGTGTGAATTAGCCTACCAATAGTTGAAGGAAAAGCTCACAAGCAGGCCTATTTTGAATTTACCTGACTTGAGTCAAGAATTTATTGTGAGAACGGTTGCTAGTAATATAGGTTTGCTTTCAGCTCTATTACAAAGGTCAAATTCACTTGATGGAGAATTAACCCCAGTTGCTTATGCTAGCCGTAAGTTGAACACAGCAGAACAAAAATATTCAACAAGTGAAAAAGAATGTTTAGCTGTGATATGGGCTATAAAAAAGTTCCAGATTTATCTCTATGGTAAACCAAATAAATCTTGGAAGCCAAATGCAGTTTGTTCGACTTGTGCAAATACATTGGCAGGTTGGTTACGAAAATCGCCGAAGCATAAGTCGATGCCTTTTGGAGTGCCAGTAATATGGCGTGAACCGACAAATCACGCTACTGATTGTTACTTCTGCTTGACAAATATCCATGGTTTCACTTTTAAAACTAGAAAGTCTGTGGTTTATCCAAATATTGAATCGGTTTCGAAACCAGTGCCTCATGATCCAATCACGTGTCCGATCCCAGTTCCACCAGAACAATATCCGTTGGACGTGAATGAACCATCAGAAAGTGATAGTTTACCTGCGTTAGAAACTAATTCTGACTCGGATTATATACCGGTGAATGATGGTGTTCACTTATTTAACCATCAGAACTTTCAGATCTAATACGTGATCTCGCTCTTACCAAAGGACAAGCGGAATTACTCAGTTCGCGACTCAAAGAATGGAATCTTTTAGCGCCCAATACTCCGATATCTAAATTTCGTCATAGACACAGAGAACTTGTTCAATTCTTTGAGATGGATGATAACATTTGCTATTGCAAAGATGTAAACGGTCTAATGGTGCACCTCGGTCATGAGCACATAGTCAACGAATGGCGACTTTTCATCGACTCTTCCAAGACTAGTCTAAAAGCCGTGTTATTGCATAACGGAAATTTATTTTCATCAATTCCAGTCGCCTACTCTGTTCATATGAAAGAAACTTATGACAATATGGCTATACTTTTGGCAAAAATAAAGTACAATGACTACCAGTGGCGGATTTGTGGAGACCTAAAGGTCATTGCAATTCTCACAGGCATGCAGACTGGGTATACTAAATTTTGTTGCTTCCTATGTGAATGGGACAGCCGCAACAGACAGGAACATTATGCAAGAAAGGTGTGGCCTATCAGGGATCGTATGCAGCTCGGGCATAAAAATGTAATACACGAGCCATTAGTTAACAAAAACAGCATCATTTTACCACCGTTACATATAAAGTTGGGGCTCAAGAAGAATTCCGTAAAAGCATTAGATAAAACGAGCAAAGCTTTCACTTATCTTCGAGAAAAGTTTCCGCAAGTTAGCGATGCAAAGATAAAGGAAGGTATCTTTGTAGGACCTCAGATTAGGAAAGTTATTGCAGACAAACAATTCGAGAACTTGTTACATGGTAGTGAATTTCGCGCATGGAAGGCATTCAAATCGATCGTCGATAACTTTCTGGGAAATCACAAATCTGTCGACTATGTGCATATTGTTAAGCAGTGCATAGATGCATACAGAATTATGGGCTGTAACATGTCCCTCAAAATCCATTTGCTCGATTCGCATCTTGACTTTTTCCCTGACAACCTTGGCGATTCCATCAAGATATCGCCGTAATGGAGTCACGTTATCAAGGACGGTGGTGTGTGACCATGCATCCGATTATTGTTGGATGCTTCATCGCGATGTACCACATGCCATTCACCGACGAAAGTCGACTGCAAAGAAATTCAAGCCTACATAACTGTTATAGTTCTTGTATGAATGATGTTGTATGCGTTGTTAAAAAACTTCAATTGCGTATTTCTAGAGATCCCGACCTGATAGAGAAAAACGGTTTGCAGATTTAAAAACAGCGCATTAAAATTGACCAGAAAAACATATAAATCTTAGAGAAAGAAAAAAAAATTTTTTTTTTGTTAGCCAGTGTTATAGCGTTAAAGTTAACATATTACATTAATTCAGAACGTTAGTTTGGTGTCACACTTCTGGCAGATCGTTAATTATAAGTCTTGCCTCAGTTTCGTGCAGCAGATCGGGCAAGATGTTAAAATGTTAATTGTACGTCTCGAAACCGAAACTAAAAGGCGTGTTATATTTTTACGGCGGGTCATTTTTTAAGCATTTCCACTGCACAAAAGGCAGCGCTCTACTGGTGTTGAAGATGCCAATAGTCAGACACCTGAGGGTGGGTTTATTTATTATCATAGGACTAAAATCTTACTGAAATTAGCGATTATCTCACAGATTTCGCTACAGTGGGTAGCAGGTGGACAAAGAAACCAGAATTAGCAATCGAGCACTGGCTTGGTTTTTGGTTTTGTTCGCTTCGTTATTTGTTTAATGTTTGCTTCGTGTGTTTAAATGTCACTGATAAGGTTGTAGAATTAAATATAGCCCCTGCCTTAAGAATCAGAGTTTTATTGTTGAATCGGGTCGGTTGCGAGTGTGCAAGAGAGTGATCACATATCAAAACAGCATCATAATCATCTCGCCCACCCTATCGTATATATATATATATATATATATATATATATATATATATACATATATATATACATATATATATATATATATATATATATATATACATATATATATACATATATATATATATATATATATATATATATTGTCGTGAAATATTCTAATCCACATATATAAATTATCAGGTAAATATAAAGCCTAACAAATACATTTAATAACGAAAAGAAAAATGGTAAAAGAACAGTGCTGTCACAATAACTGTACTCGAAATCCCCCTTGTTTTCTGCTTCGTCTGCAAATTGTAACGCTTTCACGTTGATAGTAAAAGCCTACTATATTATTACCCGCTTTCTTCAATGAAACGTGTGCTGTATTTCTTGGAAAAACATTTGAGATACGCAAGCTGAACAATGACCTAATTTTAATATTTCATTCATTCCATTTTATACACAGCGTAACTAAAAGACAGATAAAGCAGGATAGAGAGAAGGGAGAGGCAGAAAGCCGAACGCATGCAAAATGCAACACGCGTCTCGCTATTAATGCCACCCCAACAAGCGTAACGCGATACACAATTACTACTATCACGCGTGTAAGGCCACATGCACTAACTTTTTCGGACGGACAGTGATAAAAACACTAACCTTCCCAGAGTTAGGTTTTAAAATCACGAAAAACGCTTATTAGAAAAGATAACATTAGATGGGTTTACGTTTGAAAACATTACAGTACCCAGACAGCACATCTTCGAAACAGGAGGTAGAAGTAATTGCATATTTTGAACGCAGCCACTTAGCTCTTTTAAATTTGTATATTTGGGTTCCTTAGGGCTTGCTGACAAAGAATATGTAAAACGTTACGCAAATAGTCTAGGAATTAACAAGTTATAACCAAAATAAAATAGTGGGGATGCCTGACAGCATGAAATCATTTCTGCTCATAAAATTTTTTTATAACGTGTTTGAAAAAACCTTACGTACGGAAATAGCCTACCATGTAAACTCCAAATTGATTGGAGCGCAACAAATATAAGACTAAACACGATTGGTCGGACTATAAATACTATCTTTGGTTGTTAGGGGAGACGTAGGAAGGTAAGATTTTTTCAAACACTTGTCGAAACGTGGCTCCATTGGCCAGACTCGCTGATATAATCACTTAGGAGCGTTAGTTCGAGACCACTAGTTCAAATAAGCTTGATAAAGCAACAGTGCGTTGAAGCCAGCTCATATTTTTGCTAAATAAAAGCCTGGAACATAAGCAGATGGGAACTTGTGCCAGTATTTGTGCCAGAATTCATTGCTAGTCAACGTATCTGTGTATTTCCATGAATTGTGGTAGGTTTGAAACATTCAGTATCTTTTAATGAAAATTGAATGTGAATTGTTAATTTATGCCTGTATATATGTGTAGTTCAGTAGCAAACATGATGTAAAGCCTATAATGCTCCAGCCTGAACAGAAGGTGTCGGAGGAAAGTAAAACGGCATGGAATGGCCAAACAGTACACTGACACCTAGATGATTGACTAGAAAGAAATAATGCTGGAATTGCAGAGGCGTAGTAACCATTAAGGAGGTTAATACTGGTATAAAGTATTTCAGATGAAGCTGACAGTTGGCCTAACGCTCTGAACTCAATGTTTGTGATGTATTGTGCTCAGTGTAGAACTAGAGTATCAATTAGTTATGAAGTAGAAGGTACATCCTTCTTGTTTTCAGGGACCGTGGTCTTGATGGTATTGAGCAGCACCTGGTCAGAGCTTTGCTGAATCCAGAGTCGGACAGCATACTCCTTGGTCCATTTAGCTATCAGTGAGGTGTCTCCAGAGCACAGGGGAGAAATCGAGCAGAGGAGTCTTTTCCTGCCGCCATCACGCAAGATAAGCTGATGTGGCCAGCTGAGCTCAAAATTATGTACCCCATCTTAAAATAACATTGTAACATAAACTTAAGAGGGGAAGTAAATTGTTTTAATATCAGGAACTGAGAACATCTCCAATACTAGTTCCAATAAAGACAAACTATTGAAGTCATGATGACAAATACCAACAGAGCTTGAACAAAACAAAACCAGTATTACCTCATATTACTACTACACAACTGACACACATAGGATACTTTTAATAATATATGTCACTACAATATTCATATTGATAAATTCTGTACATATAACTTGTAATTAAAATTGATTGTGATTCCTGGTTCCCTTTGTATTTGAATCAGGACACATATTCATTCATGACAGCAATGAATACATATTGTTATTTGAAAAGTTATCAGTGACTCCTTTAAGATATCCTTGTAGAGTGTTTTATGTATGTGAGTGTCACAGTGTTGTCAAGTGTGGTGGAATAAATTAAATTGTTTATCTGTCTGTTGTTGTTATGACTTACACTTCATCATACACATACCCTAGACATACAACGTAGTCATCACACTATTCCAGAATAATTCTGACTGAGATATATATATATATATGTGGCAGCAAGTAAGGTTATCTATAATACACTACTCTTATTAGATATAGATACCTTCACAGCTGATCTCAGTCAGTACACTAAGTCCCCTATAAATATTTATAACATCCCACTTCACCACATATATTGGGGGCTCGTCCGGGATTTTGAATCTTTACCTATTACAAATATTGGGGGTAATTCACTTCAGGGAATATAAGAATTAAAAGGTATCCTTGGGTGGAATTAAATAAGGTTGAGCTCACGGTGCCTGTGTTGTCCATTAGATATATATTTAGAGATTGAATTGTTGGTTAGACATTGTATAAATTTACCTGATAGACAATGGCGGACCTGGCCAAGTTTCGATCTGCTGCTGTTCAGACTGCAAAAGAGTTAGGATTAGATTGGCAAGTTATGGTTGCCTATGTCACTACGGAATGTGACAAATTTATTGAACGCGAAGAAAGAAGGTTTGAAGCCGAAAGAAAGTTAGAGGCTGAAAGGGAAATTAAGAAGTTACAATTTGAGGCTGAGGCTGAGACTAAGAGGTTGCAGATTGAGGCTGAGGCTAAGAAATTGGAAGCAGAAAGAGAAGACAGAAGATTGACTGCAGAAAGGGAAGCAGAAGAAAGAAGATTGACTGCAGAAAGGGAAGAGAAGAAATTAGCTGCAGAAAGGGAAGCAGAAGAAAGAAGATTGACTGCAGAAAAGGAAGCAGAAGATAAAAGATTACAAAGGGAACATGAGTTACGACTAAGGGAGTTTGAGTTTCAAGGCCATGCTCCTGAAAATGGTGCCAGTCCCTTTGCCTCTGATGCCACTGCTAGCCAAGGAGCCTCAACCTCAGCTATGAATTTTCATTTAGATCATTTTGTTGAGAAAGACGATGATATAGAGAGCTACCTAAATAGGTATGAACTATTAGCTACCACTTATGGGTTAGAGAGAGAAAGGTGGAGCTTAAAGTTATCTCAGGGACTTCGTGGGGCAGCTTATGAAGTTTTTGCAAAAATGAGCAGAGGTGATCAGGAAAATTATGACATGCTGAAGCAGGCTCTTTTGTTAAGGTATGAAAAGAATGCAGAATTTTATAGGAAAAAATTTAGGAATGCTAAACTACTGTCAGGTGAAACCTATCACCAATTCTCTGCACGAATAGAGACATACTTGGAGAAATGGACTTCTCTGGGGAAAACCCAAGATCTTAAGGAAATGGTCCTTATAGAGCAATTAAGAGAGTCCATGGCTCCAGACCTGAGAAAGTTTCTCATGGAGCAAGGTGCAGAGAGGCTGGGTGAGTTGCTAAATGTTGCTGAAAGGTATCAAGCAGCTCAAGCAGAAGTAACAGGTAATAAAAAGAACCAAGTGGATAACTTTAGGGCACCACAGAACTTTAATAAATTTGATCCTAGGGATCAAAACAAAGGTAAGCACCAATTTGATAGGCCACGGTATGAAAATAAAAATAAATTCCCACAATTCGATGAAAGGAAATATGATGAAAGAAAATCTTTCAACCAAGGAAAAAGGTGGTGTAAGAATTGTCAGATGGACAATCATGACACTGACCGTTGCAGAAGGAAACCTGTGTATATGGCAACCCTTCAGGTCAGGTCGACCTCAAGACAGGAGGAGGATATTATGTTGGATACCACTCCAGAAGAGATGAGGAAGGCACAGGCTGGGGATAAAACACTCAAGCCTTGTTTCAGGAAATTGTCAACTTGTCATACAACTCCAGGCAAGGGAGATTTTTACATGAAAAACAAGTTGATGTATAGGAAGACTGGAGCTAGATCCAAAGGTCAGGGACAGCTGGTACTTCCTAAAAGATATAGGGCAGACTTAATAAGGAGCCTACATGTGAAACCAGATGGGGACCATGAGAAAATAGGTACCATCATTCAAAAGGTGGCTCACAATTATTATTGGCCCAAAGCAAGATGGGACATTGAGAATTTTGTAGAAAGGTGTAGCATAGCACATGAGGGAACACCCACAAGTGGGAACATTGATCAGGACCTGGACACGCCACGGGGCAAAATTAGGCCTGATGATAAAAAGAGATATAAATTTGAAAAAGTGGACCAAATGGAATGGGAAGCCCCTTTTCACGGACAAGCTTCACTTAACTGTTTTACAATGGCCACTATGCGGAGAGTGCAAAAAGATGTCTTACCCCAGGATAAGCCGACAATCCCTCAATCGGACTTAAACAAACTGGAGGAAGAGGATGTAGAGAGGAAATCTCTCATCAAGAATTTTAAGTGGGGAGACAGCCCCAAAAGAAAAATTGGTAGCGGTCGTTTTGTGAATGATAATTCTGGGAAGAAAAATCATCACTATAGAGCTTCGAGTGGAAGAGACCATACCGGTGCATGGACAAATAGGTCCACCAAATTAAAGGTCCATATGTAGCTTTGTTAAGAACGTGGACTGATGAAAAGGCAGAGGAAAACATTACATCTTCATACCAATATGTGAATGAGCTGACCACTCGTTTAAAAACTGGCTGGAAACTTGCCAATGAAAATGTGAAACAAGCCAGGAAGAAACATGCTGCCTATTATAACAGGAAGGCGAAAGACAGAAATTTGGCTGTGGGAGAGAAAGTACTGCTTCTTTTGCCCGGGAGTCAGTATAAGTTACAAATTGGATGGCAGGGTCCATATACAGTTTTAGAGAAGGTGTCTAGAACAAATTATAAGATAGATAAGAAAGGGAAAGAAAAAAATCTATCATGTGAATCTCCTGAAGAAATATTTGGAAAGAGAACATCAGGAAGAGACACACTTGTTGACCTTGTCCATCGCCATGGAGATGAAAAAGGAACCACTTTCATCCTTTGAATATCCATTACACCCCTGTGAGACAGCAGCACAGGTGAAAATCAGTACACATTTAACGAAAACTCAGAAAGAGAGAGTGCAACAGGTTCTAAATAATCATGCAGAGGTGTTAACAGACCGACCAGGGCATACAAACCTATTGGAATCTGATATGAAACTGATAGACCCCACACCTGTCTGTATGAAACCATATTCGATTCCGTTTGCTAAGGAGAAAGCTTTGAAGGAAGAGATAGACTATCTGTTGAAGGAAGGAATTATTTCGCACAGTGAATCCTCATATAGTTCCGGTGTTGTACTCTTAAGGAAGCCCTCTGGAGAACATAGACTCTGTATAGATTACAGGAGACTGAATGCTATTACAGAAGGACAGGTGGATTGTTACGCACGGATCATTATTATTTTTCGTTTGTATAAACATTTTTCGTATGTATGATCATTTTTTGACTGAAATGTATATTATATATATTTACAGTCAAAGGGACAGAACCCGAAATATTGATACTGCTATTTTTTAGGAGTTTACCTCCTCTTGTATAGAGACACGTTCGGTCTATAATTTCTTGAACGAAGCGTGACCACATCTCCTTATTTGGTAGTACCAGTCAACTATGGTAGATGTCTGAAAACCTGTCTTAACGCTTCTTTTCATGACCATAAAAGGCGCGACTGTGTAAGACTTTTATCTCGAATGTTCTTAGAATCGTCTTATTGTGAACGGCGACTCAGAGATTGTCGTTCTGCGCATGTCTCGACTTGGTTTTCGTTTGTTGTTCCGGCCAGCTCGGGGAGTTTAGAAATGGTCTAAGTAGCGAGCAGACGCGACCTGCGTCTTGTGATTTTCTGAGGGAAATACATTGTCTTTGTGAGTTAGTTAGCTAACTAGACTATTTCCCAGTATTATTCAAGCCTGCCTGGAGGCATATGTTCATGGTTGATTTTCGGAAATAAGGTAATTCCTCTTGTATCGAACTTTATGCTATCATCTAGAGGTTCGTCATTTTGTCGCCTTTTTGCTCGCCTGTGTGATTCAAAATGGAGAGGTACTTTGACTAGGATTAAGTCACCGGTATCTTTATACCTGAACTAGTTATATATATATGGGTCGCTCTAGACCAACAAGACTATTGTCTGTGTTCCAGGATTCGTTATATCAGAGATCACGTCCAAGTCAGATGGTTAGACTTAGAAACATTATAAAGGTCGAGCTGACCTGTAATCCATGTATGCTATTCACGTGCAGACAGTAAACGGACTGATTGTATACATCTGATCTGCTAGCATCAGAAAGGGAATATTTATTATTGTCTATGAACAGTGATGATCTGCAGCTGACACTGTTGCAGAATTTATATATATTATTTATACAGCTTCACGAACTAGAACTCTATGATTTTGAATGCTGAACTCGTTGAACTATGTTGATGATATAAATATCCTGACTGTTTTGTGGCGTGCAATAAATGGAAAAAACTATACAACGAAGTTACCATTTCTATGACTCTACACATCATGTTGCCTGTGTTATACCCTGTGAACTGTTCTACTACCACATACACAGCAACATCCTAAAATCAGAGAAGACACCTACATCTTGCACTTTAATACCAGGTGTCGATAGGGGTGGCAAGTGGTCGTCAATCTTATACGGAGCTAACGTACCTGGCATTGTGGCGCACCATTATCATTTAGCCTAAATCCACCCTTATCATTTTTGGTGGCCATAGGTTGGTTTACTCTGATACCAGCTATCAAGGGGGTCAACAAACCCAGACATCATCATCAAGCTTTCAAAATTACAGTTCAACTCACTTCCTTCAAGAAAAGCTACTTTTGATGAAAGATTTAGAAAGTACCCGGCATTACTGACAGTTGTTGATATTTTGAAACTACCCGGCGCTGCTCGGCAGTATTGAAGTTTGTCTACAACTAGAAGGACAAGTACCGAGCGAATGGATTTCCTGATCTGTTAAGAAGAAGGACAAGTGCCGTAACAACTGTTCCGGTCTGAGAGGTACTGTTGCAGATTCAGAAGGTCAAGTTCAGAAGCTGTTTCCTGTTAGAAGCTCATTTCCTTCGTCATGGCAGTTTACGAGAGCAGATATGGATCAACGTTGGATCATTGTCCTAAGAATGCTGATCACATCCTGTTCTGAACTGTGCTGACGTTGTGGATACATAGAAGTTAAGTGGCCTGATTTGTTTGTGAACTGTGCCCTTATGTTCTAGCTGAGCCTTCTAAATTCTTTCACATTTTTTGCTATTTGTTACATGTTATATGTTATTTGTATTTGTATATTTATATGTTTATATTCTGCAGGTTTTCTCGGTTGGGCGGTGTCTTTCAGTAGAAGATACCACGTCACAGAGGTTCTACTGTTAGCGTTTTCGTTAGGGACTGTGCGAATTTCCTACTGTGAAATTTGCTAGCGACAATCGTTGCTATATCTGTTTAGTTGTGACGAGTTGTGCTTTATTTTTGTTTCTTGTATATTTTTTTTTTCTTCTTTTTCTTTTCTCTCTTTCTTTCTGTTTTTTAGTTTCGATTTCGATGGTTTGTATTTGTAGGTCTCCCCTTTTCTATTATTCAGTTCTTTACGTATATTTTTGTGTATACACTGTAGCGTCATTTGTTTGTCATATCTTCGCATTTTGTCATCACATTTCTTTTTAGTTTCGCTGTTTATTTATTTGACTTATGCGAATGTTTTCGTATTGTTTGATCTTTGTTATTGTTTACATTGACTCTGATCTTTGTTATTGTTTACATTGACTTTGATCTTTGTTGTTGTTTACATTGACTTTGATCTTTGTTATTGTTTACATTGTTGGTGACCTTTGTTATTGTTTACATTGTCTTGTTATTGTTTGCATAGTTCTTGCATAGTTAGCTTTCACTATTGTTACATATATGCTCATGCACTATTGGTCTATAGTGCACTTATCATAACTAACTGGTGGGTTTTTTGCTTATGCACTATTGTAGTGCAGTTATGATAAATAACTGATGGTTATGCACTGATTTGGGTAGTGCACTGATAATTAAGAGGTGACTTGTGATATTATTATACATTTGATAATACAAGTTGGTGTCAAGTCTTGTTTCCCACAGAGATTGGAGTAAACATAGTGATTATACAAGCACTTTATTAAGTCTTGTTGCTATTAAGATTGAAATAAGATAATTAATTATTTCAGGTTCTGTACTCACATTTTAGACATCATGTCTACATTTGAGTACTTTATTGAGCAGGGTAAAGCCCTTGGGAAGACAGGTGATAAATTAGAAGAATTTGCGACTGTTCAATATGCCAAGGCATTGAAGTCGGAAGAAAAGAAAATGAAAGAACAAACTGAACAAAAGAGAATAGATGCTGAGATAGAACAAAAGAAACTGCAGATGCAGGTGGATGAGAAAAGATTACAAATGGAAATGGAAAAAACAAAAAAGAGAAGCAGAATCTCAGGAGAAGAGACTTCAGGCTGAGGCTGAAAATAAGAGACTTGAAAAAGAGGCTGAAAATAAGAGACTTGAAAAAGAGGCTGAAAATAAGAGACTTGAAATAGAGGCTGAAAATAAAAGATTAGAAAAACAAGCTCAGGTTGAAGAAAGAAAATTGCAGGCACAGGCTGAGGCTGAAGAAAGAAGGTTACAAAGAGAGTCTGATGACAGAAAAGCAAAAATGGAGCATGAAGAAAAACTCATAGCTTTAGAGTTAGAGAAGTTAAAGTTATTGAACGCTGGTAATGCTAATGATGCAAATAAGGTGTCAGATAAGACTAATGCTAAGGATTTCAAGCTTAATCTACCAGCATTTAATCCCTCAATCGATGATATAACATTTTATCTAGATAGATTTGAAAGTGCATGTAATGTGCATAATATAGATAAAACATTATATGTTTATCATCTGTCCAAGATACTTAGAGGTGATGCTTTGACTTTGTTGAGTATGGTAGATGTGCCTGACAAAAACAACTATGAGGTTGTCAGAGCAGCATTGTTAAAGAAGTACCAACTTAACGAGGACGGATATCGTCTTAAATTTAAAAACATGTTACCAGAAACTGGAGTTGAATTCTCTGAATTCATCTCAGGCATCCGTCTTACTTTTTTACGATGGGTTGAGTTGTCTAAGACAGAGAGTACATTTGAAGCTCTTACGGACTTACTACTTAGAGACAAGGTTATGTCTTCTGTTAATGAATCCTTTCTTTCTTTTCTTCATGAGCGTAAGCCTAAAAACATAAAAGAAATGGAAGAATACTGTAGCCAGTATGTTACTGCGCATCCTCACATAACCATTAGCAACTCTAAAGTAAAAGAAGGTCTGCCAGTTGCTTCGGCAGCACCTTATGGCCCAAATTTTATGCGTAAATTTCAGGGTAGCCAGCAAAATTTCAATAAAAAGAGTAACCGTAATTATGCCCAGAATCATAGTAATCAATTCCAGGGTGATTCTTCTTCCCAGAACTGGAGACATCCTAATACTACACGTTATTCTACTCCGGTTAACTTTAGAAATTTTCACAAAGGTAATCGGTATAGAGGAAAATATTTTTCTCAGAGACCTCAATACCAGGATAATAGAGGTTCTCAACAGTATAGAGATGGTAATGACAGTTATGGAAACTGGAACTCAAACCAGGATAAAAATTACAGTAGGGACTTTAATGATAATTGCAGAGGCAATAATGGTCGCGGTAGATCGCAACATAAGAGAAAAAAATATCAACAGACAAACTCTGTTCAACAAGAATCTCAGGGAGTAGATAAACAGGTTAATGATAATAAAGACCATAATGCTATCGGATGCTCATCTTTTGATTTTGGTAGAGCAAATAAATGTATCCAATGCAGTACTTTATTTGACCCAAAGACCGTTAGTACTTTAAGCTGTGGTCATCCTTTGCCCGCTCTCCTGCTAATGTTGCTCATGATGGGAGAGGTTCTCTTATATTACATAAGGGGCTTGTAAATAGTAATCCAGTCTCAGTGTTGTTTGACTCTGGATGTACTACTGTCGGGGTTAGGCAATCTCTTGTAGATCCATCCTGTGCTACAGGAAAGGTCATCAAATGTGTCACATTTGGTGGCACGTTGGAAAAGTATCCTACTGCTATAATACACATTGCTACTCCTTTCTTCACGGGAGAGGTCCACGCGTGTCTACTTCCAAACCCTATTGCGGACCTTATTATTGGTCGTATTCACGGAGTTAGGGAATGTACCCCACAGCAGATTGCTGTTTGGGAAGAGCAAAACATTGAAGCTACCAATGCGGTGGTCACAAGAGCACATGCTCTGGATCCACCTCAAACTTCATTAACTAATAATGATGAAGTAAATGACCAAGATAGTCACTTGACTATTACACGTGACTCATTTATCAAATTGCAAGAAGAAGATCCTTCTTTACAAAAATTCTTCATTCTAGCAAAAAAAGGTGATCCTAATCAAAATACTAATAGAAAATCTTGGATTTCTATGAAGAACGGCGTACTTGTACGTATGGTACAAGACTCGACTACGTCCACTCATTCACAAATTCTTGTGCCCAAGAGCATGAGATTGCAAATATTGCAACATGCTCATGACTCGCAATGTGCTGGACATATGGGTTTTTCCCGTACAAAGTCGAGGGTTCTTGCGGCTTTCTTTTGGCCATTTGTGAGCAAGGACATACGAATGTACTGTCGCTCTTGCAAAGTATGTCAGGAGGTCAAATCTAAAGGACCACGACATGCTGCGCCTATCCAGGCTGCTGACATTCCTATTCGCCCTTTTCAAAAAAATGGCAATAGATATTATCGGTCCTTTTAGAATTAAGTCGGCTAGAGGACATCAATTTATTCTTACATGTGTCGATATGTGCACACGTTGGCCAGAGGCAATACCTCTCAAGAGCATCTCAACTGCTGATATCGCAGACGCTCTTTGGCTGATATTTTCTCGCTTGGGTTTTCCCGGAGAAATATTGTCAGACCATGGCACTCAACTTATATCAGACACTATGTCACAGGTAATGTCTATGCTACACATTAAAAGGTCTCTCAGCAGTATCTATCACCCAATGTCTAATGGGTTGGTCGAACGTTTAAATAGGACTCTGAAAACTTTACTTGGTAAAATAACTGAGGATCATCCTCAGGATTGGGACAGGGTCTTACCCGCGGCTCTCTTTGCGTACAGAGAGGTCCCCAATGAACATACGGGGTTTTCCCCTTTTGAACTTGTCTTTGGCGCGCAACCGCGCGGCCCTATGTCTTTACTTCACGATCTAATCACTGCCGATAATATTAGCGATGAGACTCAATCTTCTTATGAGTACGTCATTGCTCTTAGGCAAAAGATCATCGAGGCATGCAAACTAGCAACTTCGTCTTCCGAATTTGCTAAAGAAAAGGCAAGGCAGTTTGCAAATAAGAATAGATGTCTACGACAACTTTGTCCAGGTGACAAAGCTCTCGTTCTACTTCCTTCAAGGGAGAACAGACTTCTAATTGCATGGAAAGGTCCATATGCAATAGTCTCCAAAATTTCTGATGTCGTCTATGTTGTCGATATTGATGGAAAGCATAAAACTTTCCACATAAATATGCTCACGGAATTTTATGAAAGACCTGACTATTTGCAGCCTATTTTCCAGGCTACGGACAATTCTCAAGCAACTCATGGTCAGTACTCATCTCTGTCAGTTATACAGGATGAGGAAACTGCTTTTTCTGATGTCAATCTTCCTCTTTCTATGGTCCCACTTTATTCTACGGAATCTTGGAAAAACGTGACCGTTTCTCCAAATCTTTCCGCTGAGGAACATCGACAAGTTTCTTCGATGTTGCAAACATTTCAGGATGTTCTTACAGACATCCCGGGACACACACATGTCATTGAACATGACATTGTGCTTACTGATCACAATCCTATCAGAGTCAGACCTTATCCTATACCTATCCATTTCCAGTCTCAAGTCGAAAAAGAATTGGATGAAATGATACGTTTGGAAATCATTGAACCATCCACTTCAGCATACTCTTCGTCTATGGTTATTGTTCGAAAGAAGGATAATAACATTCGCATTTGCGTAGATTATCGCAAATTGAACCAAGTTACGAAGTTCGATGCTGAACCTATGCCTTCATTAGAAGAGCTACTCAATAAACTTTCTAATTCTAGATTCTTTACCAAACTAGATTTGTCTAAAGGTTATTGGCAAGTCCCGCTAACTGAACGTGCCAAACCTTTTACAGCTTTTTCTACACCTAGGGGTTTATTCCAATGGAATTTCATGCCTTTTGGTCTTATGAACGCCCCTGCTACATTCGTACGCATGATGCGGCGAATTCTCGCATATCGTACAGATGTCATAGCATACCTAGATGATATCTGTCTATTCAGTGATTCCTGGGAAGATCACTATATTTGGGTTTATACGAATTACTGTCCACTCTTCGCGAGTATAACTTGACTGCAAAACCCTCTAAAGCCTTTTATAGGATTTAGTGAGATTTCTTTCCTAGGTCATCGTGTTGGGTCGTGGTCTTTTAAAGACAGAGGACCACAATGTTTCAAAAATACTTAACATTTCGGTCCCTAAGACGAAGAAACAAGTAAGGAGTCTATTAGGTTTGATCCAATTCTACGGACGATTCATTCCGAATCTGTCCTCCATTATGGCACCGCTTTCTACTTTATTGAAGAAAGGGTCGCCTAATCTGATCCGCTGGTCTAAAGAATGTCAATCCTCATTGGACCAGGTTAAAGCCCTATTTTCATCTCCACCTATTCTTAGGTTACCTACTATTGAGAAGACTTTTGTTCTTCGGAGTGACGCCTCGTCAACTGGGATTGGGGCAGCACTAATGCAGGAGTATTCTGATACTCTGCATCCGGTGATGTATATCTCTAGGAAATTAAATGCTGCAGAAAAGAATTACTCGGTTTTAGACCGTGAGTTATTGGCTATGGTATGGTCTATTCTGAAGTTACAAAGATTTCTTCTAGGCGCACATTTCATTGTGGAAACCGACCAGAAAGCGCTTACTGCTATTCAGAGCAAAAACTTGAAGAGCTCGAGGTCCACTCGTTATGCCATAGCTCTTCAACCATTTCATTTCTCGGTTCGAGCTATCCGTGGTTCGGATAATGTGATGGCAGACATTCTGTCCAGATGCCCACACGATTCCACATGATTCTTCTGTCATATATATTTCCTGATATACAAGCCAATATTATAATGACATGTTAGTAGATTTTTTTTTCTCACTTTTTTGGGGGGGAATTTATAACATTGTACCATGTAATTATCTAAGAAGGCTTAGTTAGTGATATACGGGCCAAAAGATCACTCGGCCACATTTAAATAAATTATTTTCAGGATTGTATTAGGAGATTTACCAGTTGTCTTTAAGATTTGTGTTATTGATATTTTCGCAGCACATCATTGAAGTCTGCGAGTTTATGTCCATTGTGGAACTTTGAGGATATCAAGTCCTGTCCTAGATTGGGAGCGGATGATGTCCACATCTTCTTCTATTGAATGTTTTATGTCAACGAAGATCAACACATGTATTACTTATTAATTACTGTTGCTTTATATAATGTAATAATATAGTGCGGTATATTAGTAAATTACACCGCTATTTGCAACACATTGTATGATACCATAATAATATATTTAATTTCATATATTGGTATGAGAATAATTTGATTTTCATTATGATGTTGCCATCATTGTGGCGTGTGTTGGTGGCACCTTCCTGGAATATATAAGCGTATACTTAGATAAATTTTTTTCTCTAAGGATCTGAGATATGATCTCAGTGTCGCTCCATGCGTTGAGCTAATTTGTTAGGTATATATCCGCGCATCATACGTGCGTTAGGAGCCTAGATTTTTTTTTCCGGCTCCAGGATTTAAAAAAAAAAATGTTTCATTTTTTTTCCCGGGAGGGTGCGGTAATGTTACGCACGGATCATTATTATTTTTCGTTTGTATAAACATTTTTTCGTATGTATGATCATTTTTTGACTGAAATGTATATTATATATATTTACAGTCAAAGGGACAGAACCCGAAATATTGATACTGCTATTTTTTAGGAGTTTACCTCCTCTTGTATAGAGACACGTTCGGTCTATAATTTCTTGAACGAAGCGTGACCACATCTCCTTATTTGGTAGTACCAGTCAACTATGGTAGATGTCTGAAAACCTGTCTTAACGCTTCTTTTCATGACCATAAAAGGCGCGACTGTGTAAGACTTTTATCTCGAATGTTCTTAGAATCGTCTTATTGTGAACGGCGACTCAGAGATTGTCGTTCTGCGCATGTCTCGACTTGGTTTTCGTTTGTTGTTCCGGCCAGCTCGGGGAGTTTAGAAATGGTCTAAGTAGCGAGCAGACGCGACCTGCGTCTTGTGATTTTCTGAGGGAAATACATTGTCTTTGTGAGTTAGTTAGCTAACTAGACTATTTCCCAGTATTATTCAAGCCTGCCTGGAGGCATATGTTCATGGTTGATTTTCCGAAATAAGGTAATTCCTCTTGTATCGAACTTTATGCTATCATCTAGAGGTTCGTCATTTTGTCGCCTTTTTGCTCGCCTGTGTGATTCAAAATGGAGAGATATGTTGCGTGATAAATTCTCGCAACATCGTTTTATTTCAATATCTGTTTTATAACGCAAGGGCAACAACTGCTTGAAATCTATAGTCACTTTTCTCGGTAAGCATTTGTCTTCTCGCGTTAGTATCGAATGCAGTTAACTTTTGAGCTGTGGTCATTTTTGCGCTGGACTGCGCATGACTTGTCTTGTTGTTTGGTCGATCGGTTTCCGCCCACCACTAGTGGGGGTGAGCGATTTGGAATGGCGAAAGAGATGCCTCGTTGAAGAGGGGATCTCCGCTATTTTTGTTCTGTCAGGGATGTGTAGTCCTCTTATGGATATTTCGTTTATTCGGGATAATACCTCTAGTGTATTTGCACATGCCGGGAGGCGTGATATTTCTGTATTTCTTGAAAGCAAGGTAAATTAACATTTTCATTAACTCTATTGATTTTGGGTCGTGAGCGATTTCGATTCATAGCCTGTCTGCGAAAGTCGTCGTCACGAGATGTTTTTTCCCAGCTCACATGTCGCTGCATTGTACTGCATCGGTTGATGCAGGTACCAAGGACCATTACTTGCTACTTTGTTAAATGAACTAGGTTTAGAAAACCTTTATTATCTAGAGGATATTTTTGAGGACATTATTTATACTTCGGCAGACGTGTCTGTCTTGCTGAAGTCAAACTAAGGAGAGTGAACTGATCTCATACATCTGGTTATCTCCTGGCTGTTATAGAAAAGGATGGAGTTTTCCACCTGACTACATTTACAGCACTTTGAAATATAACATGCATCTGACTCATCATTGTAATGCTGTCTACCGTTTATTGCTGTATTGAATGTTGCTGTGATAATGACTGTTTGATGTGCCTACACATTTGCGTAACCATTTTGTCACTGTGGCGTCCACAATAAATAATGAAGAAAAACGTCAACGGCTGTTTCAAGACTCATTGACTTTATACGTCGTGAGTTTACTGACGTCCTATGTGGATTGCCCTGTTATTGTTGCATGAACATTGTTTTGACTGAACACATCTACACACTACACAAAACCAGACATGCGGATGCCATCCATCATCATATGGCATCACGCATCATTTGGTGGCCATAAGCTGGTTTGATTCTGGTACTAGCAAACACGGGGTCCCTTACCCACTTCATTTTCAACAAGAATTCATCAGCATCCTTCAAGAAATTAACATTCTTCAATACAGTCAACATCTTCAAAATTTTCAAAGTACTCGGCGTTGCCCGGTAAAAGTCAAAATTTCAACTTTTTGACGGAAACAAGAATTTGACAGTACCCGGCGTTGTTACATGTTGCCGGATAACTCGGACTGCTGTTATCTTTTACGCAAGTCAAGCAAGTTGCTGCTGTCAAGGTTCCAGTGCTGTCGTTTTTTGAGAAGGTCAAGTGCCGGTTGAAACGGGTTGTTTTCTGAAGAAGGCCAAGTACCGATTTCCATCAACTTACTTTTGGATTAGAAGGTCAAGTGCCGAAACAACTCAACACACAGTATTTCAGAAGCTCTTGTACCATCGTGTTAGCAGTGGAAGCAGTTCAGATGTGCCATCATCGTTGGAGCTTCGCTCTTTAGGACGTTGATTGACATCCGTTTTTCTGCTGTTCTACGATTGGAAGCCTTTAAGTTAAGTGGCCTGTTTGTATGTAAACTGTGCCCTTATACTTCTGCTGAGTCTTCTGTGTATCATCTCATTCTATATATTATATGTCTATATGTTATTTGTATATTTATATGTTTATATTTCAGCGGGTTCTCGGTTGGGTGGTGTCTCCGTTAGATTATGCCACGTCATAGAGGTCGTCTATTGTGAGCGTTTTCTGTAGGGTTTGCAAATTTCCGATACTGGAATTTGCTAAGCGACTTCTGTTGCTATTTATGTTAGCTGTGATGACATGTTTTAATATTGTTTTCGTTATTATTTCACATTCTTTAGTTTTGTTGTGATTTGTTTGTATTTGTTAGCCTACTCTTGTCTATAATTTAGTTTCATACAACATTTTTGTTTATACACTGTGGTGTCATGTATTTTGTTTAATTCTATCGCAGATATCGTCACATTTTTTTGTGATATTTCATTAATTTCTGCTTTATTTTTAGTTGATTTCTGCGAAAGTTTTTGTATTGTTGCTGATCTTTGTTATTGTTTACATTGTTATTGTTTACATTGTTTGTATTGTTTACATTTTCAATGTTTACATTCTGCATGTGTTTACATAGTCATTGTTTACAGTTATAGTAATTAGTTAATGGGCTATGCTAATGCACTGTTACTACTATACTGATGATAAATGAATGATGAATAGTGTCGTGCACTATTGAATGAGAAGTGCACTTATGATCAAGATTTGAGTGCTGATATTTCATATACAAGTTCTTTGATTGGAGACTTGTTTCCCACAGAGACTGGGATAATATAATGTGATGTGAATATACAAGTGCTTAATTAAGACTTGTTACACTTAGGTTTGAAATAAATTAGTTAATTATTTCAGGTTTTGGACTCATATGTTAGACAACATGTCTACATTTGAGCACTTTATTGAGCAGGGTAAATTGCTTGGGAAGACTGGTGATAAGTTAGAAGAATTTGCAACTGCTCGATATGATAAAGCAATGGAAGCTGAACAAAAGAAACTGCATATGGAAGCTGAACAAAAGAAACTGCAGATGCAGGTGGATGAAAAGAGATTCCAAATGGAAATGGAAAAACAAAAAAGGGAATCAGAAGCTGAGGAAAGAAAGCTACAGCTAGAGGCTGAGAATAAAAGACTTGAAAAAGAAGCTGAGAATAAAAGACTTGAAAAAGAAGCTGAAAATAAAAGACTTGAAAAAGAAGCTGAAAATAAAAGACTTGAAAAAGAAGCTGAAAATGAAAGACTTCAAATGCAGGCTCAAGCTGAAGAAAGGAAGTTACAAAGAGAGTCTGATGAGAGGAAAGCAAAAATGGAACATGAAGAAAAACTCTTAGCTTTAGAGTTGGAGAAATTGAAATTGACGAGCATGAGTAATGGTAATGATTCAAACAAGGGTTCATCTTCTGGGAAGGCTAATAATGATACTTTTAAGATTAAGTTACCAACATTTAGTCCTTCCAGTGATGACATAATGTTCTATCTGGACAGATTTGAACAAGCATGTACAGCTCATAACATAGACAAAGCAAAATATGTTTATCAGTTATCAGGGATACTGACAGGTAAAGCTCTAAGTATATTAAATATGGTGGATGAACCTGACAAGAGCAATTATGAGGTTGTCAGGGCCGCTTTGTTAAAGAAATATCAGCTTAACGAAGACGGCTATCGTCTACAATTTAAAAACATGTTACCTGAAAATGGAGTTGAATTCTCCGAGTTTATTGCAAGAATACGCATTACTTTCTCACGATGGGTTGAACTATCTAAGACGGAAAAAACTTATGAAGGACTTATGGACTTAATACTTAGAGACAAAGTCATGTCGTCTGTCAATGAGTCTTTCCTTGCTTTCCTTCATGAACGTAAACCTAAAACAATAAAAGAAATGGAAGATTTCTGTTGCCAATACGTAACTGCGCACCCACACATAACCATGGGTAACTCTAAGGTGAAAGAAGGTTTACCAGTTGCTTCGGCAGCTCCGTATGGTCAAAACTTTGCTCGTAGATCCCAACAAAATTTTGATAGAAAGGGCAGCGGTAATTTCTGTCAAAATCATGGAAACCAATTTCATGGTGATTCTTCTTCGAAGAATTGGAGACAACCTGATAGTGGTCGTTACTATCACCCTAATAATTATAAGCATTTCAAAAGAGGATATGGTAATAGAGGTTATTCCTGCCGAAGACCTCAGAACCAAACAAATAGATGTTCGCATCAATGTGAACATGATAGTAATCGTGGAAACTGGAATTCGAACCAGTATAACAATTACAATAGAGACAATAATAACTGCAGAGATAATAATAACTCTGATAACTTCAGAGGTAATAATAGTCGGGGTAGATCTCAACACAAAAAAAAGAGATATCAGCAGGCTAATGCTGTACAACAGGAAACTGAGGGAGCCTGTAATCATGTTGTTGATAGTAAAAACTTTGACGCTGTCACTAGTTCTGCTTTTGACTTTGAGAGAGCAAACAAATGCCCCCAATGCAGTACTTTATTCGAACCGGGTACCATAACTACTTTGAGTTGTGGTCACCCACTTCCCGCTCTTCCTGCTGCTGTTGCGCATGACGGGAGGGGTTCTTTAATTCTACATAAGGGTCTTGTTAATGATACTCCGGTCTCACTACTTTTCGATTCCGGATGCACCACTATTGGTGTTAGACAATCGCTTGTAGATCCATCTTGTGCTACAGGAAGGGTTATTAAATGTGTCACATTTGGCGGCACTCTAGAAAAATATCCTACTGCTGTAATTCGCATTGCCACTCCTTTCTTTACTGGAGATGTGCATGCTTGTCTCTTACCTAATCCTATTGCGGACCTTATTATTGGTCGTATTCACGGAGTTAGGGAGTGTACCCCACAGCAGATTGCTGCTTGGGAAGATAATAACATGCAAGCTACAAATGCAGTAGTTACAAGAGCACAAGCTCTACAAACACCCGAAACTTCACTGAATAGTGATAATGAAGTTGATAGCCAAGATAGTCACTTAGTAATTACTCGTGACTCTTTCATAAAATTGCAAGAAGAAGATCCTTCTTTAAAAAAATTCTTCGTTCTTGCGAAGAAAGGTGATCCGAATCAGGATCATTCGTATTTACTGCCGATCATGCAAGGTATGTCAGGAGGTCAAATCTAGAGGACGACGACATGCTGCGCCTATCCAGGCTGCTGACATTCCTATTCGGCCGTTTCAGAAAATGGCCATAGATATTATTGGCCCTTTTAAGGTCAAGTCGGCCAGAGGACATCAGTTTATCCTTACATGTGTCGATATGTGCACACGTTGGCCAGAGGCTATTCCTCTTAAGAGCATATCTACTACAGATATCGCAGATGCTCTTTGATTGATATTTTCTCGCTTGGGGTTCCCCAGAGAAATATTGTCAGACCATGGCACTCAACTCATATCTGACACTATGTCACAGGTAATGTCTACCTTACATATTGAACGATCTCTCAGTAGTATCTACCATCCTATGTCTAATGGGTTAGTTGAGCGTCTGAATAGAACGCTCAAGACTTTGCTTGGTAAGATAACTGAAGATCATCCTCAAGATTGGGACAGGGTTTTACCCGCGGCTCTCTTTGCCTATAGAGAAGTCCCTAATGAACACACAGGATTTTCTCCCTTCGAACTTGTCTTTGGCGCGCGTCCACGCGGCCCTATGTCTTTGTTACACGATCTCATCACTGCCGATGATATTAGCGATGAAACTCAATCCTCATATGAGTATGTCATTGCTCTTAGACAAAAGATCATTGAGGCATGTAAGCTAGCAACTGCTTCATCAGAAATTGCTAAAGAGAAGGCAAGGCAGTTTGCTAACAAGAATAGATGTCTACGACAACTTTGTCCAGGTGACAAAGCATTCGTCCTACTCCCCAGTAGGGAAAATAGACTTCTTATTGCATGGAAAGGTCCGTATGCAATAGTCTCTCGGATTTCCGATGTTGACTATGTGGTCGATATTGATGGAAAGCATAAAACTTTCCACATAAACATGCTTTCGGAATTTCACGAACGTCCGGACTATTTGCTGCCTATTTTCCAGGCAACGGATGATGCTCCTGCACCTCACGGTCATTATTCATCCCTGTCTGTCATTCAGGATGAGGAAGCTACCTTCTCTGATGTCAACCTTCCCCTTCCAGTGGTTCCATTACATTCCACGGAATCTTGGAAAAACGTTTCTGTTTCTCCTAATCTTTCTGGTGACGAACATCGACGAGACTTGTCGATGTTACAAACATTTCAGGATGTTCTCACTGACATTCCTGGACACACAGATGTCATAGAACATGACATAATTCTTACCGACAATAATCCAATTAGGGTTAGGCCGTATCCTATTCCTATACACTTTCAGTCGCAAGTGGAAAAGGAATTGGATGAAATGATTCAATTAAATATAATTGAACCATCGACTTCACCATATTCTTCTTCCATGGTTATTGTCCGGAAGAAGGATAAGAACATACGAATTTGCGTTGATTATCGCAAATTGAATCAGGTCACAAAGTTCGACGCTGAACCGATGCCTTTGTTGGAAGATCTACTGATTAGACTTTCTAATTCTAGATTCTTCACTAAACTTGACTTGTCTAAAGGTTATTGGCAAGTGCCTTTAGCAGAGCATGCCAAACCTCTTACTGCTTTTTCTACACCTAGGGGTCTATTTCAATGGAATGTTATGCCTTTTGGTCTCATGAACGCCCCTGCCACTTTCGTTCGCATGATGCGTCGAATTCTGTCACATCGTTCGGATGTCATCGCATACTTAGATGACATCTGTCTCTTCAGTGATACCTGGGAAGATCACTATTTAGGGTTATATGACTTACTGTCCACTCTACGTGAGAATAATTTGACAGCAAAACCTTCTAAAGCTTTTGTTGGTTTTGGTGAAATCTCTTTCCTGGGTCATCGTGTTGGTCATGGTCTCTTGAAGACAGAAGACCACAATACTTCCAAAATACTGAACATCTCTGTTCCTAAAACGAAGAAACAAGTTAGGAGTCTCTTAGGTTTAATTCAATTTTATGGGAGATTTATTCCAAATTTATCTTCGATCATGGCACCTCTATCAACATTGTTGAAGAAAGGTTCGCCTAATCTGGTCCGTTGGTCTGAAGAATGCCAATCTTCACTAGACCAAATCAAGAATATATTTTCTTCTCCTCCCATCTTAAGATTACCTACTCTTGATAGGACTTTTGTTCTTCGGAGTGATGCTTCATCCACTGGGATGGAGCAGCACTGATGCAAGAATATGCAAATACTCTGCATCCTGTTATGTACATTTCTAGAAAACTAAATGCGGCAGAGAGGAACTACTCGGTTTTAGACCGTGAGTTGTTAGCGATGGTTTGGTCAATTCTAAAGCTACAAAGATTCCTCCTGGGCGCACATTTCATTCTAGAGACTGATCAGAAAGCTCTTACAGCTATTCAGACTAAGAATTTGAAGAGTTCGAGATCCACTCGATATGCTATAGCTCTTCAACCTTTTCACTTCACGGTACGAGCTATCCGTGGTGCGGATAATGTGATGGCTGACATTTTGTCTAGATGCCCACATGACTCCAACTAATACTTCTGTCCTATATTTCCATATATTACAGAGTCATAACACACCTATATTTCTACAATAGATTAGCACATCTGTACTTACTCTATATGTACACACTATCGTGCTTTGTTGTCATCTTCTTCTGTTCGTTTTTTAAAATGATAGAGGAGGACTGAGTAGTTAATATAAGGGCCGTTAGTTTACTAAACAGCCACAATTATTAATAATGTATTGTACCTTATGAAGCATATTAGTTATTAATTAGCATTATATTGCTTGTACTTTCTCAGAATGTCATTGTTGAGCTGAGGACTTACCTTACGAGTTCTAGATTGTGTACTTACCCTCGGAATACCAGAGCATATGTCCTGGATCGTCATGTAGTTTAACTTTACTATGTACTTATGTCATTACATGTCAAAGAATGTACTATTTAAATTTTCCTATCAGATTTGTACATCCATTTTTAAAGACAATATTAGAGTATGCTGTTTAATGATGATTATAGTAACTTGCATACGTATATTGTGTTTACATGCTAACGTGATGTGTGTTGGTGACACCTCCCCGATGTGAATATTTTTTGAGACATATTTATTTTTCTGTTGAGGTATATCCTCACCAGACACTCTATAATTAGCCTATTGTTTGGCAATTTAATTAATTATCAGCGCATAATTCGTGCGTTTTGAGCCGCTTATCGCTTGCTCTTTGATATTGAAAAAAAAAATATGTTCCACATCTTTTTTTTATCGGGAGGAGGTGGTGATATGTTGCGTGATAAATTCTCGCAACATCGTTTTATTTCAATATCTGTTTTATAACGCAAGGGCAACAACTGCTTGAAATCTATAGTCACTTTTCTCGGTAAGCATTTGTCTTCTCGCGTTAGTATCGAATGCAGTTAACTTTTGAGCTGTGGTCATTTTTGCGCTGGACTGCGCATGACTTGTCTTGTTGTTTGGTCGATCGGTTTCCGCCCACCACTAGTGGGGGTGAGCGATTTGGAATGGCGAAAGAGATGCCTCGTTGAAGAGGGGATCTCCGCTATTTTTGTTCTGTCAGGGATGTGTAGTCCTCTTATGGATATTTCGTTTATTCGGGATAATACCTCTAGTGTATTTGCACATGCCGGGAGGCGTGATATTTCTGTATTTCTTGAAAGCAAGGTAAATTAACATTTTCATTAACTCTATTGATTTTGGGTCGTGAGCGATTTCGATTCATAGCCTGTCTGCGAAAGTCGTCGTCACGAGATGTTTTTTTCCCAGCTCACATGTCGCTGCATTGTACTGCATCGGTTGATGCAGGTACCAAGGACCATTACTTGCTACTTTGTTAAATGAACTAGGTTTAGAAAACCTTTATTATCTAGAGGATATTTTTGAGGACATTATTTATACTTCGGCAGACGTGTCTGTCTTGCTGAAGTCAAATTAAGGAGAGTGAACTGATCTCATACATCTGGTTATCTCCTGGCTGTTATAGAAAAGGATGGAGTTTTCCACCTGACTACATTTACAGCACTATGAAATATAACATGCATCTGACTCATCATGGTAATGCTGTCTACCGTCTATTGCTGTATTGAATGTTGCTGTGATAATGACTGTTTGATGTGCCTACACATTTGCGTAACCATTTTGTCACTGTGGCGTCCACAATAAATAATGAAGAAAAACGTCAACGGCTGTTTCAAGACTCATTGACTTTATACGTCGTGAGTTTACTGTCGTCCTATGTGGATTGCCCTGTTATTGTTGCATGAACATTGTTTTGACTGAACACATCTACACACTACACAAAACCAGACATGCGGATGCCATCCATCATCATATGGCATCACGCATCAAGGTACTTTGACTAGGATTAAGTCACCGGTATCTTTATACCTGAACTAGTTATATATATATATATGGGTCGCTCTAGACCAACAAGACTATTGTCTGTGTTCCAGGATTCGTTATATCAGAGATCACGTCCAAGTCAGATGGTTAGACTTAGAAACATTATAAAGGTCGAGCTGACCTGTAATCCATGTATGCTATTCACGTGCAGACAGTAAACGGACTGATTGTATACATCTGATCTGCTAGCATCAGAAAGGGAATATTTATTATTGTCTATGAACAGTGATGATCTGCAGCTGACACTGTTGCAGAATTTATATATATTATTTATACAGCTTCACGAACTAGAACTCTATGATTTTGAATGCTGAACTCGTTGAACTATGTTGATGATATAAATATCCTGACTGTTTTGTGGCGTGCAATAAATGGAAAAAACTATACAACGAAGTTACCATTTCTATGACTCTACACATCATGTTGCCTGTGTTATACCCTGTGAACTGTTCTACTACCACATACACAGCAACATCCTAAAATCAGAGAAGACACCTACATCTTGCACTTTAATACCAGGTGTCGATAGGGGTGGCAAGTGGTCGTCAATCTTATACGGAGCTAACGTACCTGGCATTGTGGCGCACCATTATCATTTAGCCTAAATCCACCCTTATCATGGATCCATTGCCGGATATAAATCAGCTGTTTGCCAGACTAAATAAAGCTAAATATTTCTCAAGGGTGGATCTGAGTAAAGGATAATATCAGATTCCAGTAAAACCTGAGATCAGACAAAATTGTTGGATGTAAACATTTCGGAGGAACGTAATGAATCCCTGAGTTGCCTCTTTGTTTGAGGATATTCCGAATGTTTCATACAGGATAATAAGAAGATTATGGGATCCACTAAGAAAACTCTGCTATCACCAGGTATATGTTATCTCCTCATAACATACATTTTGAGGGAAATATAATGTTCTCTGGACATGTCATTGCGCAGACTCAGAGAAGAGAAATGGTGAATACGGGTTGCGAAGCAGCATTAAGACAAGCACTCACACTTGCGGCTGTTCAGTAACATAACCGAAATATATTATTGGTTGTAGAAATCTGAGGCAGATTTCATGAGTAGTGCCTACTCTGAATGGACCCAACTACATAAAACCATGATAGCACCACAGCAGAGTAAAGTCAAGTTGACTTACATTTATCTATGTGTATATAGAATAAAGGACTGACATATAATGTCTGTTTTAAGAAGGGAGGTGTCGTGAAATATTCTAATCCACATATATAAATTATCAGGTAAATATAAAGCCTAACAAATACATTTAATAACGAAAAGAAAAATGGTAAAAGAACAGTGCTGTCACAATAACTGTACTCGAAATCCCCCTTGTTTTCTGCTTCGTCTGCAAATTGTAACGCTTTCACGTTGATAGTAAAAGCCTACTATATTATTACCCGCTTTCTTCAATGAAACGTGTGCTGTATTTCTTGGAAAAACATTTGAGATACGCAAGCTGAACAATGACCTAATTTTAATATTTCATTCATTCCATTTTATACACAGCGTAACTAAAAGACAGATAAAGCAGGATAGAGAGAAGGGAGAGGCAGAAAGCCGAACGCATGCAAAATGCAACACGCGTCTCGCTATTAATGCCACCCCAACAAGCGTAACGCGATACACAATTACTACTATCACGCGTGTAAGGCCACATGCACTAACTTTTTCGGACGGACAGTGATAAAAACACTAACCTTCCCAGAGTTAGGTTTTAAAATCACGAAAAACGCTTATTAGAAAAGATAACATTAGATGGGTTTACGTTTGAAAACATTACAGTACCCAGACAGCACATCTTCGAAACAGGAGGTAGAAGAAATTGCATATTTTGAACGCAGCCACTTAGCTCTTTTAAATTTGTATATTTGGGTTCCTCAGGGCTTGCTGACAAAGAATATGTAAAACGTTACGCAAATAGTCTAGGAATTAACAAGTTATAACCAAAATAAAATAGTGGGGATGCCTGACAGCATGAAATCATTTCTGCTCATAAAATTTTTTTATAACGTGTTTGAAAAAACCTTACGTACGGAAATAGCCTACCATGTAAACTCCAAATTGATTGGAGCGCAACAAATATAAGACTAAACACGATTGGTCGGACTATAAATACTATCTTTGGTTGTTAGGGGAGACGTAGGAAGGTAAGATTTTTTCAAACACTTGTCGAAACGTGGCTCCATTGGCCAGACTCGCTGATATAATCACTTAGGAGCGTTAGTTCGAGACCACTAGTTCAAATAAGCTTGATAAAGCAACAGTGCGTTGAAGCCAGCTCATATTTTTGCTAAATAAAAGCCTGGAACATAAGCAGATGGGAACTTGTGCCAGTATTTGTGCCAGAATTCATTGCTAGTCAACGTATCTGTGTATTTCCATGAATTGTGGTAGGTTTGAAACATTCAGTATCTTTTAATGAAAATTGAATGTGAATTGTTAATTTATGCCTGTATATATGTGTAGTTCAGTAGCAAACATGATGTAAAGCCTATAATGCTCCAGCCTGAACAGAAGGTGTCGGAGGAAAGTAAAACGGCATGGAATGGCCAAACAGTACACTGACACCTAGATGATTGACTAGAAAGAAATAATGCTGGAATTGCAGAGGCGTAGTAACCATTAAGGAGGTTAATACTGGTATAAAGTATTTCAGATGAAGCTGACAGTTGGCCGAACGCTCTGAACTCAATGTTTGTGATGTATTGTGCTCAGTGTAGAACTAGAGTATTAATTAGTTATGAAGTAGAAGGTACATCCTTCTTGTTTTCAGGGACCGTGGTCTTGATGGTATTGAGCAGCACCTGGTCAGAGCTTTGCTGAATCCAGAGTCGGACAGCATACTCCTTGGTCCATTTAGCTATCAGTGAGGTGTCTCCAGAGCACAGGGGAGAAATCGAGCAGAGGAGTCTTTTCCTGCCGCCATCACGCAAGATAAGCTGATGTGGCCAGCTGAGCTCAAAATTATGTACCCCATCTTAAAATAACATTGTAACATAAACTTAAGAGGGGAAGTAAATTGTTTTAATATCAGGAACTGAGAACATCTCCAATACTAGTTCCAATATTGAAGTCATGATGACAAATACCAACAGAGCTTGAACAAAACAAAACCAGTATTACCTCATATTACTACTACACAACTGACACACATAGGATACTTTTAATAATATATGTCACTACAATATTCATATTGATAAATTCTGTACATATAACTTGTAATTAAAATTGATTGTGATTCCTGGTTCCCTTTGTATTTGAATCAGGACACATATTCATTCATGACAGCAATGAATACATATTGTTATTTGAAAAGTTATCAGTGACTCCTTTAAGATATCCTTGTAGAGTGTTTTATGTATGTGAGTGTCACAGTGTTGTCAAGTGTGGTGGAATAAATTAAATTGTTTATCTGTCTGTTGTTGTTATGACTTACACTTCATCATACACATACCCTAGACATACAACGTAGTCATCACACTATTCCAGAATAATTCTGACTGAGATATATATATATATATGTGGCAGCAAGTAAGGTTATCTATAATACACTACTCTTATTAGATATAGATACCTTCACAGCTGATCTCAGTCAGTACACTAAGTCCCCTATAAATATTTATAACATCCCACTTCACCATATATATATATATATATATATATATATATATATATATATATATATATATATATATATATATATATATATATATATATGTATATATATATATATATATATATATATATATATATATATATATATATATATATATATATATATATATATATATATATATATATATACAGTAGAACCTCCATAGTTGACCACCTCCCTACATTGACCACCTCCCGACGTTGACCACATTTTCATAGACCGGACACGCACCACATGTACTCAATGGAAGACGACCTCTATAAGTTGACCACCTCTGTAAGTTGTATCTTGACCACTTGGACTATGACACACAATAGTAATTTACCCACTAGTACTTGACCAGTTTTTAAAATATCAGTTTTCTTTGAATTTTGTCGGCACAGGCTTTCTGACCGCTTTTCGAACGATGCTTGCCGACAAAGAAAATTAACCTAACCTCTTTGATTTTTTCGCAAACATGCAGTATAAAAAGACCAACTTCTAAGCAAAATCTTCATTCTTGCTATGACTGCCCTGCTGGTTGATAGTAATTCAACTACTAAACTGTAAGTTCTCTCTCAGACTGTGTTGTATACACTTTATCGTTGACAAAATTAACCTAACCTTTTTGATGGCCCAAAGGAAAGAATTCAAGGAGCTGACAATGAAGGAAAAGGTTGATCTTCTACATTTTCTAGAAAGCAGCAGCTAAAGAAAGACGGCAGAACATTTTGGGGTTAGCAAGACCACAGTTAGCAACATCTAAAAACGTAAACATGAGTACTTGGAGAGATGTGGTAAGGACAGCGGAGATCTACAGCGGAAAAGGAGGAAAACTCCCCTAGATGAAGTCAATGAAGCCACATTAAACTGGTTCAAACAAATAAGAGCAGTTAATGCCCGAATCTCCGGGCCGATGATTCAAGAAGTTGATAAAATATTCTCAAGGGAATTCGGGGTGGCAGAAGATTTCCAAGCATCAAGTGGTTGGTTCGGGAAATTTAAACTGCGACACGCGATCTCCCAGAAAGTGTTGTGTGGTGAATCCAATGAAGTTCCAGTAGAAGCTGTGGAATAGTTCATCAAAAAGTTTCCTTACTTCGCCAGAGGCTTCAAAGACGACGACATCCTTAATGCTGACGAGTGCGGACTCTTTTTCAAGGCGATGACTGACAGGAGCTTCGCCATGAAGGGTGACACATGTAGGAGCGGAAAACTTTTCACAGAACGTTTCACAGTTATGCTTTGCGCTAGCTCAACCGGAGAGAAACTAAAGCCTTTGGTGATTGGTAAATCGGCAAAGCCACGCGCATTCAAGAACCTCAAGCCCGAAGTCACTTGGAGATCAAACAAATCCACATGGATGACTGGCGCCATATTTGAGGAGGGAGTAAGGGGAATCGACCGAGAAATGAAGAAGAAGAAACGGTCTATTCTACTGACAGTAGACAACTGTCCTGGCCACCCACAAGTAGAACATCTCACAAACGTGACACTGAAATTTCTGCCTCCAAACACGACCTCAAAAACCCAACCTCTTGACCAAGGCATCATCAAAACATTTAAAATGCACTACCGGGCCCAGCTCCTGCAGTGGGTCATTACTAAAACACAGATCTGTGGTCCGCCTGTGGAAGCAACTTCATCCGCTGCATCAGTTAACGCTCTGGATGCTGTCCTCTGGATCAGTTCTGCTTGGAATAAAGTTCAGCCGGAAACGATACAGAAGTGTTTCAAGAAATGTGGATTTGTCACAACCCAAGAGCATGACGTTTTAGCCCCATCGGACAGTCCATCGCCAATGGCAGAATTCGAATGAGTAGATTTTGAAGGTTTTGTTGCCACTACAGACAAGCATAACAGTGCATGAAGCAGCTGGTGAAGTTGAAGAAGCAAGTGACGATGACACAGAAATTGCAGAGACTCCAAAAGAAGAGGCTGTCAGGCATCTGATAATGCAGTTGAAGTCATTTACTGTGGAAAAATGCCCAGGTATGTTGAGTGGTGTAGCCAGCGTTGAGAGTGCTTTCTCCACTTATGTTTGTAATAAGAATAAGACACAGACCAAGATTGACTCCTTTTTTTCAGAAAGAATGATTAAACCATGATAAAACAGATGTTGATGATTTGATTTGATGTTGTGATTATGTATGATTTCGTATGGTACTGAATTCTCCAATATAGGCTGTTCAAGGAAGTAAAGTATCAGAACAATAGGCCTCGTTCCGTATGTTGACCACCTCCGTATGTTGACCGGTTTGCTACAGTCCCTTGGGTGGTCAACTTATAGAGGTTCTACTGTATATATATATATATATGCAGCACGTGGCTACATCAGTGTATGGAATATTGAAACTGTTGGGGCTGAGGGACAGTCGAGAACAAGGGCACTGAAGAGACTTAGCGAAACTGCGAAAAAGGTATCATGCTGGCTGTGGAACTACCGCAATGGGCTATGGAACTCGGGACAATAAACTCTGCGGTACAGAAACATCAGGAATTTGTCTAAGTCCACAATACGTTGAGTTTTTTGGTGAACTGGTGAAAGGGCTGTGACTGACGGGCAATGTTAGTTGCTTATCCTTTACAGGACGTGGCAATCAACTCCAGCTTTTATTTACTGTTTTGTGATTTTTCTAGGCAATTGTTTTCATTCAGTAGTTTGCCATTGCTTTCTGAACGGTACGGCGCTTATACCATTGTTTAAAATCCACACAAAGCGATCTGCTACAAAACCGCCTGCAGCAGGTTTCGAACCTGGTATATCTGGATTATGAAACTGCGTTAATATCAATTAGGCCACAGACGCCGACGACGGGCAATACGCGGCGTATATTATAAGAGGTGTTGGGCACAGAATTACAGTGACACCCTATATACCCCAATTATAACCAAATTTCAGGTTGAACAGGGTATCACAGCAACATAGTAGAAGAAAACAACAACAACAACAACAGAATTACAGTTGCTAGCGTGCAGTGGCTAGCCTCGTCTGCTTCGCGCCGGTGTGTCAGTGTCTGTCCCTAGTCGTGGTGTGGGCGGTACGAACGGCATAAGTTGTCTTCCCTTTGTTACTTTTACAATTGCATCCACGGCTTGCGGGGTTGTGGATTTTAAAGTTGCTACCAAAGTGAAATGGGTTCATTTTCGATACAAGACAACAGGAGGCTGAGACATTTGGGAGACATGACCCAAGTGGACCCGCCCCCCTTAGAGTGTAACAGAGTATACAGGGCCGAAACACGACGGGGGGACCCATTCTGATGATCAGATTGCCTCCTGTTGTATCGCTCTGTATAGAGTTTCCTATCATAGTTGCATGGTCAAACCAGTGACAATCGACAAAAGATCGATGGACTTCTGGAAAGACAAAATACACAGGAAAAAACTAGAAACCGGCTGACCGGGTTAGCACCCCGTAAGCTGTATTCAATTGCTACAGGACCCAAAAATGATAGATGCCCCCATGATTCATCGAAAAGGTGGGGGGGGGGGGAGAGAGAGAAAGATGAATCCACAGGCACCTCATTGGAATCGACCAGATCCGTTACACAGACTTCGAGCTCTGAACAACGGCTGGAATTTCCATGTGCCTGTGGTAGGAAATTCTCTACTCAAAGAGGAATGGCAATCCACAGAACGAAAAAGGGGCGTGGGAGCTCATCACGAGGAGATCAACCGCTCTGTCTCGACGGGTAAGACGTTAGAAGAACGCAGCAAAGAGTCAATTCTGTCGTAAGTTTTAGATAGGTTTGAAAGATATTTATGGTCCCGTCTGAGCAGAGTTGAGAGTGATAAATACGTGAGAATAAAGGTGTAAGAAATACATTTCCCGAGTGAACAGTTTAAGGAAAAGATCTGTCTGTGGAATGAGTAGTTCCTCTAGTCCAGCCTATCTATACGACTAAAATTTAGTATGAGACAATCTTTCGCTCCCTATATGAACATATAAGTTTAAACATACACGCACACACAACTATGTGACTACAACACACACAAACGTGAAAAACTATGGTAAAATTGGGTATGGGTCTGACCAACACACAAACTTTACAACATCAAATATCTAAAGAATATCAAATAAAAAGAATTATATAATGCATAAAAAATCAACAGATTGCATGTGCCCTCCCCATATTGAGAAAAAGAACCCAAGAAGTTAATAAACCCCAAAGGTCAAAGGTCAGCACTATGTTATAGCATAGACAGTAAGGTAAACATAGTTCCTAATAAGTGCTACTCAGTAAAGTCATCATCATCAACTGCCATGTCCACAACGACGGTTGGCTGTAAAGGATCTCCAACGTCTTCTGTCTCTTGTCTTGGTAGTGCACTTTGATAGGCTCTTCCCTGTCCATCTCTTGATGTTATCTTCCCACTTATAGCGCTGTCTTCCCATTACACGTTTGCCTTCACCTCTCCCTTCTATTATGGTCTTCTGCAAGGTGTTATGCCTTTTTATGTGGTCAAAGTACTTTAGCTGCCGAACTTTGATCTCCCTCATTAGTTCTCTTTTCATACCTAGATTTTCTAGGACCTCCTTATTTGTTTTCTTCTCTTTCCATGAGATACGCCCCATTCTTCTATTTATCCACATTTCAAGAGCCTCAATTCTTTCTTCCAAATGCTTATACATCGTCCATGTTTCTGCCCCATACAGAAATGCAGAATATATATAACACTTTATGATTCTCAGTTTTAATTTGTGAGATAACTGTTTCGATGTCAGTATATGTTTCATGTTGTTGAATGTAGCCTTGGCCATTCCTATTCTCTTCTTGATTTCTATTTCACATCTGCCATCTTCTGTTATTATATGACAAAGATATACGTAGCTCTTGACTTGTTCCAGGGTTGTCCCATTTGCGCTTATCTTTAATGTGGGTTTATCGTCTGTTTTGCTAATTATCATAGTTTTTGTTTTCTCAATATTAATGTCGAGTCCATATTCATGACTTATACTGCTCACTTGCTCCACTAGTTCTTGTATTTCCTGTTCGCTTTCAGCTAACAACACGGTATCATCTGCATATCTAAGGTTGTTTATTGACCTTCCACTGACATTTAGTCCTGGTATTTCCTGTATCTGTTTGAAAATTTTTTCGGTGTATAAATTATATAGGCAGGGGGGACAGCACACAACCTTGTCTGACACCTCTTTTTATGTCTATGTATGGTGAATAATTCCTTCCAGATCTTACTATGGCAGTTTGCTCCCAATAACGGTTACTGAGTATTTGTTACGTCCGTTTTTGCATAAGTGTTAAGGGTGTGGGACTTAACAGTTTACCAGATGCCAAAATCTAACTTTGTTAGATGTACTATAGGTACGCATCTATATAAGTAACAATAGTTTAGATTAATTCTGCACTAAAGAGCACAAATTTGGTTCGATGTATTGGTTGGTTACCAAAATACGCTTACGCGTCAGAGGGAGTCAAAATGCAGGCTTAAGAAGACAGACGTTAGTCTGAACCAAGTGTCCCATATTGTGGGAAAATTTAATATTGTTATAGTACGCTACCTTCCAGAGGGAAGTGTAAGCTCTACCCAATTTAGGCTCATGTTCTTTAGTATCTCAATAAGATACCAGTGTTAAATACTTTGCTATGCTCTGTCAGGACTTCGGTAAAGCTATTTCTACCGCTAGTGGGACCAGTAAGATTCGAATTGATGTTTGGTTAATGAATTCTCGAGAAAAGATATCCAGCAAGATGAATATATGTATAATGTAAAGATAGGACCTAAAAGACGAAATACAATAACCACCTCTACACTCTCGTCGTCCACGGGTTGTCCAACGGCCAGTGAGGTCAGTCAAGTTCAATATTAATGATATACGATTTTTATGCAAGGTACTTCAATGCCATGATGTTTATAACTGTGATGTACCTGTCCTGCAATGACTATGAATGTCCATACTTCGTTGACAAAATAAATGTACGTGTTCTGTGATGTCAACCATGACTCCAATTAAAATTAATTCTACTGTGGTCAACTTATGCATTAACATTGGCTCACATTTCGGCCCATACTGTTTTATTATTCGCGTCCTGTATTCGTCGGCCATCCTTGTAAGCCCGACCAAAACTGGCGACATTCTAAGTCAGGAGATACCTTGTTAGTCCGTACAAAGACACATCGTGTTAACCTAAAATAAACTGACCAAGTATCAGCCAAACTAAAAGTAAAACGCAATATATCTATAAAAAACGGATTTATCAGCTAGTGGCCCAGTTTTAGGGGAAAAGTTCAACATACACCTCGATTATCAGTATTCAAAGTAATCAACATGTACTACAATGAACTGTGTGCCATCAATTTCTACAAGACAACCACGACCCTTGATTTGAATAGGTCTACGTAACGGTTTTCACTACTGACCTTCAAGCGATCCTGACTCAAGTTCCGGTGTCAACTATCAACTTTTGATTGTTACAAGATTGTAAGCTGCTCATTCATGCAACACCCGAGAACCATTATCGCTGGCTCTGCGAGGATCGGGACATTTTTTCTTCTTTAAAAGATAAGTGAACTGTTGTTCTGTTCACAGTTGCATGTTTTAGTTAAGCCTATTTTTAATATGTCCACAGTCTTGCTTTATGTTATATGTTCAATGTTTAACGTGGGCGGTTGGGTTTGGCGATTTACGAAGGGAACATTCCGAATTTAACTTCTGGGCCTTCGTGAGTGTTCTTTATGAACAAATTTTTGCAGACCTCCCTCAGTGGAAGTTCCCAGCACATGGTTGCTGGAGGATATTTTCAGTCCTATTGTACTTTATTTTCATGATGGATTTTTGGTTGTGACTGTCCTTTTCCACCTGACTATCACTTATTTCTATACACACTTTTTGTTTATCTTACATAATGAAGATAATAATGTTTCGAAAATTCTTAATATCACTGCACCTGAGACTAAGAAACAGGTTCGCAGTCTTTTGGGTTTAATTCAATTTTATGGACGATTCATTCCCCGCTTATCTGCATTATGCGCCTTTCTCTAGTTCATTAAAGAAAGGCTCAGCTAACATGATTCGGTGGTCGAAAGAACATCAAATTACGTTAGACCATATTAAATCACAGTTTTCATCTGCGCCTGTTTTACATTTACCAGACGCAGATTTACCTTTTGTTCTCCACAGTGACGCTTCGAATTTTGGTATCGGGGCTGTATTGATGCAGTCTTACTCAGGCACATTACATCCAGTAATGCTCTTGTCGAGAAAACTTACACCTGCGGAACGTAATTACTCAGTCCTGGATAGGGAATTATTGGCCTTAATTTGGTCTATAACCAAGCTACAACAGTTTCTTTTGGACCCTCATTTTATCGTTCAAACCGACCAGCGTGCACTTACAGCGCTCCAAACCAGAGATTTGAAGTTTTCAAAGTCCACGAGGTACGCCATAGCACTACAGCCTTACAATTTTTCCATTTAAGCGATTCCTGGTTCTGAAAATGTGTTTGCGGACGTTCTTTCACGTTGTCCTCAAGATTCAACAGAGCACTACGCCTTACAGAGGGTGACGCCTCTACACCTCATCGATTCTGTATTACTACTTGCAAAACATGACTTTCTCATCGTTCAATAACATTATTAAGTTAAAAAAAATCACCGTAATTTTGTTTAAATTGACTATTTGTGCTTCCTTGCATCATCATAATCATTACCGGGATTATATATATATATATATATATATATATATATATATATATATATATATATATATATATATATATAACATTCCTTTAATAGAGTGCGATAGGGTGAACTTAGTAATAACGTGCTGCAATGGAAACTTAACATTTATAACATAAAGACATTTACATTCCAACTTAATATTAGTGGTACGCGTTGTTGACACTCTTACGATATCATATGGTGATTTAATGACTCTATTGGTTACTTCATTCTTCGATTACTTGCATTTTAATGCCGTAATTATATTTGAGACTATTATGGCAATAAGATAACTTAATTAAGTTTTACAATAATACAATGCTACGCACCAACGAATGACAGTGATGAAGCGGTCAAGGGTGAATTCTATCAACAACTGCAGAAAGAAATGGAAGACACACCTAGATATGATCTTATTACAGTAATGGGTGACCTCAATGCGAAAGTTGGTACACACAAAACATATAATGAAAGAGTAATGGAGAAATGCGGCAGCGGAACAGCAAATGAAAATGGGGATAAATTAATAAGTTTCTGTAGTATTAACAACCTGGTCATTGGAGGAACACTTTTCCCACATAAAGAAATTCCCAAATTAACATGGGAATCACCAAATGGTCGGAACAGAAACCAGATAGACCACATCATGAGAAACGGTAGATGGAGACATGCATTACAAGATGTGAAGGTAAGAAGAGGTGCAGATGTGGGAAGTGATCACCATTTAGTAGTAGCAAAACTGAAAGTGAAACTAAGAAGGGCTGGACCAATTGTAACTACACAGAAAAGGTTTTGACATCAGCAAATTGAAGGACCCCCTTACCAGAAAAGCTTTTGCGGCTGACATAAAGAAACGATATCAATTTGCCAAAAGTCAGGAAAAGACATTGACTGATGATATAGACCAGAAATTCAACACCATTTCAACAATATATAAGGAAAGCAGCAAATCATGCTGGGGATTCCAGGAAAGGAAGAAGCAAGACTGGATAACACCAGAAACATTAAACACCATAACACTGAGAAAGGAAATGAAAAGAAAGAAAACAGAAGTGAAGTCCCCCAGGTTAAAGCAACTATATAGCGAACAGTACAGTCAGCTGGACAAGGAAGTTAAACGCCAAACTCGAGCCAACAAAAGGAATTTCCTAGTCGATCTTGCAAGACAGGCAGAAGAGGCAGCACTGAGAAATGAACAAAGCACAGTATACAAAATAACTAAATTCATCAGCGGAAAACGAGGTGAAAACAATATTACATTAGTAAGAGATAAGCAAGGAAATCTCATCACGACAGCAGAGGGACAGGAAACAAGATGGGCAGAGCACTTCAGAGAAACTCTGAACAGGGAACGCGCAGAGACACAATTGAATGTTCCTGAGGCTGAAAACGATCTAGATGTAAATACAGACATTCCACGAAAAGAAGAAATCATCACAGCAATCAAAGGGTTAAAGAACGGAAAAGCTCCTGGCCAAAATAACTTAAATGCAGAGCTATTTAAGACAAACCCTGAGCTAGCAGCAGAACTATTAGAACCACTATTTGCACAAGTGTGGAAAACGGGGACAACACCATCAGAGTGGAACAAAGGAATAATTGTCAAATTGCCCAAGAAGGGAGATCTTGCAGACTGCAATAATTGGAGAGGAATCACTCTTCTCTCAGTTCCCAGCAAAAGACTAGGCAGGATAATTATACAGAGAATTTCAAAAGCAGTAGACCACAAACTGAGGAAAAAACAAGCAGGATTTAGAAAGAACAGAAGATGTGTAGATCATATATTCACTCTCAGGAACATTATAGAGCAGTGCTCAGAATGGCAAAGACAGCTGTACATTAACTTCGTTGATTTTGAAAAGGCTTTTGACAGCATACATAGGGACAATTTATGGAAAATACTGAGGACTTATGGAATTCCAAGCTGCATAGTGTCAATCATAAAAAGCCTCTATGCCAACTTTACGTGTAGTGTTGGGCAGAGCAACCTAACCTTTGAGGTGAAGACAGGAGTACGACAGGGATGCCCCTTATCAACCACTCTATTTTTAACAGTTGTGGTGGGTTTGATGTTAATACAGTTTGTTGTTAAGAAATCTTAGTGTACTGAATGAGGTCAGCTGTGAAGGTCCCTGAATATAATAAATATTAGAGTAAATTTCCAGGGCACCTTTCTACTACCACCACTATGATCTCATTCAGACTTATTCTAGATAGACTATAAGATGACTACGTTTGGTGTCTAGGGTTATGAAATGTTAGTGTAAGGTTGCATTAACCAACTAAACATATAAACAATTACACAAATTATTTTATTATCTAATACAACACCACAGTACCACGACAATCACATACAAACTACACTTTAAAAGACTATCTTTAGTAAGTCAGTGGTTGAAAGTTAATGTTTTTCAATTTATTGTCCTGAATCTGATTTATTTGGAATCAGGACTGACAATCAAAGTGAAATCATAGAAATTAATTACATCAATCAATTTACATAATGGATCTTCTGACCATAATACACATATTATTATATAAGAGTGTAGTTGTATGGTTTAACTGAGGTGACTTCTAGTATACACTGGTTGATTGTTTATTATCATCATCTCTGCATGTTGTTTGTACGTTTTTATGGACACTGATGGAATGTTTATATCACTATTCTCAGTCTCTTATTTTAATATAATGTTAGTTGAGCGATCAGGTGCCGAAACATGCACCTAACTTGGTAATATGATGTAGGAATCGTCCTGCACTTCGCTGAACGACAACCTTCAGCTCCCACTTCTTCAAGAATGATGGTGGTTTACAATTGTCTCCGAAAAAGGCAAGACTGTGGCATGAATATATCGGCCCACTGTAGTTTGGCACCAGTTATTGACAGCAACCACAACCCTCTGAAATCAGAAGGATATGCCTCCTTCGTAATCAACAGCCTACACTAATATTCAACAACCAGTACAGGCACATTACAAACAAACATGCAAGATCAGCTCTTTACGACAATCTCTTTCACCAGTTTCTTTTGATGTGACCAGGTATACCAGTATTCCTCTCCCCTAATAGTTACAACGCCTCTGCAATTCCAGCAATAATCTGTTGTCCATACAATAGGATAGGTATTATGCTCCTGATGATAATCCTATATAATTTAGTTGGTCTACACCTCTCTGATAGTCTTTCATATGCTGGATCAATCTCTATACTCTGTTTTGAGTCTGCCATAGACTCACTTACTTACAGTCGTATGCTAGTATCTCACATTCAAATTTTATTTTAAATAAAATGTTAAGAAAGTCAATCTTACCACAAATGCAAGGAAATAACACAAGTTAAACGATGACTAGGCAATATGGCACATTTTCGATCTGCCCTATGTCCAGGCTTTTCCTATGTTAGAAAATTTCTCCGCCTGCTCTCATCGATCTTGCTTTGCACAAAATTTATTTGAAATGGCAGTGAACAGTCCCCGTTTCGTACCAGTATCTACTGCTTTGTCCAATGGGACCATGTTTACATTGATTTTTGAATCTATCGTTTCAAATAACAACTCCCAATATGCCAAGGCAAATATATTTTTAGTTTTAGATCAACCAATCATACTTCGCCTTCCTTCAAAATCCACCCAATCAGGTATCCCGTACCTTTTAACCTCATTTACCCAAAGTTGTTTTTTTCAAAACATGCCATAAAAAATTACAAGCAGGCATGATCTTTACTTGACAGTCTGGTCGGATCCACTATAGTATTATGGCTATAATTAGTTAATTAATGGACTATTTGCGTAACTATTACCATATTCTTTGTCAGCAAGTCCTAAGGTACACGAATATATAATTTATATGGGACTAGTTGGCTTGGTTCAGAAGTCCACAGTTTTTTTTTTTTTCTTAGTTAGTGTTTTCATTTTTTGTCTACTACCCGTTCAATTCTTTTCCATGTGCTGTCTTCTCTATTTACGTGATAATTACGTCTTTTGAAATAAGAGCTAAGGTTGTTTTTGTGACACGAGTTGTCTACATGTTCTAACTTTTTTCTCGTATTTTGGGGAAACCCCTAAGGCAAGGCTTGCCAATGTGCTAGTGTTGGCTTTTAGTTTGAAATCAATGCGAAACGAATTAGCATTTCAACTATCCTTGCCCCTCCTCGTTCCACAATGCATTTTTAGGCACAATTTTCTTAGAACTAGGAAAAGTGATTATGTCAAGGACGAATTTGAAAAATTTGGGTACCGTTTTGTTCGGCTATTGGTTAGCAAATAATCTGAAGGCGTAGGCGATACCAACAGTTCTAGCAGAAAATTCTTTTATACTTTCTTATTTTGCCGTTATACCCTATATTGTTATATATTAATTTAGATATTGTATTAAGAAATTCACTACACATGTCCCCCCTTTAGAACAGACGATCATATGTCAGTTCCTATTTCTAAATACACATAGATGAATTTACTATCTATGCCTGATGACTACTCTGATGTTCGTCGTACGGATGTCTGCTTAAAAAATCAGCTCCCACATTAGTTTTTCCGGGAATGTACTCTATGGTAAACTGGAATGGCTGTAAGAGCAAAGACCAGCGCAATAACCAAGCATTTTCATGCCTTGCTTGTGACAGACACACGAGTGGTTTATGATCTGTCTGGATCCTAAATGATTGTCCATAGAGATAAATCTGGAACTTTTTTATACCCCAGATAACTGCCAGACATTCTTTTTCACTTGTTGAATATTTTTGTTCGGCTGTATTCAACTTACGGCTAGCATAAGCAACTGGGGTTAATTCCCCATCAAGTGAATTTGACCGTTGTAATAGAGCTGCACCCAAACCGATATTACTCGCATCCGTTCTCAGAATGAATTCTTGACTTAAGTCAGGTAATTTCAAAATAGGCCTGCTTGTGAGCTTTTTTTCAATTCTTGGTATGCTAATTCACATTGCGCTGACCAAATAATTCTATCAGGATTTCCTTTGCGCGTTAAATCAGTCAATGGAGCACATATGGAGTTAAAGTTTTTTATATACTTTTGGTAAAAACCACATAATGAGACAAAAGATCGCACATCTTTTTTTGTTTGTGGTCTTGGTGCTTTTTTAAACTTCTGCAGGTTCTTGGGGTCAGGGGTCATGTTTCCCTGATGTACTGTGTGGCCCAAGAATTCCAGCTCTTTACATCCAACACAGACCCCTGAAGGAAAACGAAAGAGAGGCCGACCAAAAACAACCTGGCGGAGGACTGTGGAGGCTGAGATGCAGGGAATGAACCAGAGTTGGGGCACTGTACGAAGGATGGCCACCGACCGAGCAAAGTGGAATCAATTTGTTGTTGCCCTACAAGACGCCACTAGGCGTGATGGCCACTGACTGCTTTGACGGTCGGCGGCTAAGGATCAAAGAAGAAGAAGACATCCAACACAGCATTTCGTCGGTCTAGCTGTCAAATTGGTCTCTCTCAATCGATCAAACAACATATTCAAAGAGTTAATGTGTTCCTCAAATGTTTCTGTTGCTATGAGAATATCATCCATGAAGTTGGTGATGCATGGATTCTTCAGGGGATCCAGTAACTTTCTCATCATCCTCGAAAACACACTCGGTGCATTTTTCAGCCCGAATGGCAACATATTAAATTCATAATGTCCTTCCGAGGTGCTAAAGGCTAAATAAGGTCTAACCTCCGGCTTTACTGGAATCTGATAGTAGCCTTTGCTCAGATCCACTTTAGAGAAATATTTAGCTCTATTCAGCCTGGCAAACAGCTGATTTGTATCAGGTAATGGATCCACCTGACCTTCTGTGACAGCATTCAGTTTCCTGTAATCTATACACAGCCTGTGTTCTCCAGAGGGTTTTCTTAACAGAACCACACTGGAACTGTAGGGAGATTCACTGTGCGAGATAATCCCTTCTCTCAACAGATAATCTATCTCCTCCCTTAAAGCTTTTTCCTTAGCGAACGGCATCGAATAGGCTTTCATACAGATTGGTGTTGGGTCTATGAGTTTCATATCATACTCCAATAAATTTGTATGCCCCGGACGGTCCGTTAACACATCTGTATGATTATTTAGAACCTGTTGAACCCTCTCCCTCTGAATTTCCGTTAAGTGTGGGCTGATTTTTACCTGTGCGGCGGTTTCACAGGGATGTAAAGGATATTCATGAGAAGTGAGTGGTTCCTTTTTCATCTCCATTGCAACAGACAAGGTCAGTAGGTGTGTCTCTTCCTGGTTTTCTCTGTCCAGATATTTTTTCAGGAGATTCACATGATAGATTTTCTCTTTCCCTTTCTTATCTATCTTATAATTTGTTCTAGACACCTTCTCTAGAACTGTATATGGACCTTGCCATCCAATTTGCAATTTATTCTGGCTGCCGGGCAGTAGAAGGAGCACCTTCTCTCCCACAGATATTCTCGATCCCTTGCTTTCTTATTGTAATAGGCAGCATGCTTTTTCCTGGCTTGTCTCAAATTTTCATTGGAAAGTTTCCAGCCAGTTTTAAGACGAGTGGTCAGCTCGTTCACATATTGATATGATGAGGTAATATTTTCTTCTGCCTTTTCATCGGTCCAGGTCCTTAACAAGGCTTCCAGAGGACCTTTTATTGGCCTTCCAAATAACAATGTTGCCGGGGCCATACCGGTTGAACTATGGGGTACCTCCCGGTAGGCAAACAGGGCGGTGGGAAGGTACTGATCCCATGTATCTGGTTTTTCATGTGCCAACTTCCTCAGGATCGACATGAGAGTCCCGTTAAATCTTTCTACTTGGCCATTTCCTTGAGGATGATACGGGCTACAATGAAAGTGTTTGGCTTGAAAGATCCTGAATACTTCTTCTGTTAGTTTCTCCTTCAACTGAGAGCCATTATCAGTCAAGATTTAGTTGGGAAAGCCTAACCTGGTGAAGATTGTGAGTAATGCCTCTGCCACATGCTTCGAATCAATTGATGACAGGGCTACCGCCTCTCCCCACATAGAACAAGTGTCCACCAGAGTCAGAATGTAACTGTTAATCCTCTTGGTCCGAGTGAGAGGTCCCACAATGTCTACGGCAACTCTTTCAAAGGGGGTTCCCACTATGGGTATTTCCCCTAGAGTTACTGGAGCAGTCCAATGCTTTTGAGCTACCCGTTGGCACTCTGGACAGGATTTTACATATCTCTTTATGTCTTCAGTTATTCCTGGCCAGAAATAATGACAAGCTATACGCTGTCCTGTTGCGCTGATCCCCATATGACCACTGAAGGGAATCGCATGCCCTAGTTCCAACACTTTAGTCCTATATGAAATTGGAAGGACCAGCTGTCCGTGACCATTGGATCCATTTCCAGCCTTCCTATATATCAATTTGTTTTTCATATAGAAATCTCCCTTGCCTGGAGGTGTATGACATTTGGGCAATTTCTTAAAACAAGGCTTGAGGGTCTTATTCTCCGCCTGTGCCTTCCTCATCTCATCTGGATGGGTATTTATCGGATTATCCTCCTCCTTTTTAGACTGTGATCTGGTCTGCACTGTTGCCATGGTCACAGGTCTCTTGGGATTCCCCAAGAAGACATATCTACACCCCAATATCAGAGGGTAGATTGGTTCATTTATCACTGCTGCTTTTATGATTCCTTCCACATATCGCGTTTTCACATTTATCCTGGCGACGGGAAGTGTCATGGTCGCTATGTCCTTGGTTGCAGTTTGAATCTCCACTGTTTCTGTGGTGTATTGATCTGCCTGCACCAGGTGAGAACTCACAACTAAATCATAATCTAATCCAGTATCATACAAACACCTTATGGTGACACCATTGCATGTTACATCTTCACACACTGGGGGGTGGTAAGGTTCCTGTTGTTCAGTAAGGTTGACCTTTACTCCCTTTCTCCCCATTTTCATTGCAGCGAAAGTAGGAGTTTTCTTTCTACAATTTTCAGTGTTATGGTTGTCCATCCGACAATGTTTACAATACTTCTTTCCTTGATTAAAGGGTTTTCTATCATTATATTTCCTTTCATTGAATTGTGAGGGTTTATTATTATAGTCATTGCGTGGCCTATCAAACTGGTGCTTACCTTTGTTCTGGTCTCTATGGTCAAACTTATTAAAGTTTTGAGGTGCCTTAAAAATGTCTACCTGTTTCTTTTTATTTCCAACTACCTCTGCTTGGGCTGCCTGATACCTCTCAGCGACATTGAGTAACTCACCCAGCCTCTCTGCACCTTCTTCCATGAGAAACTTTCTCAGGTCTGGAGCCATGGACTCTCTTAGTTGCTCAATAAAGATCATTTCCTTAAGATCTTGGGTTTTCCCCAGAGCAGTCCATTTCTCCAAGTAGGTCTCTAACCGTGCAGAGAACTGGTGATAAGTCTCACCCGACAGTAGTTTGGCATTCCTAAATTTTTTTCTATAAAATTCCCCATTCTTTTCATATCTTAACAAAAGAGCCTGCTTTAGCATGTCATAATTGTCTTGATCATCCCTGCTCATCTTGGCAAAAACTTCATAAGCTGTACCACGAAGCCCTTGTGATAACTTTAGGCTCCACCTTTCTCTCTCTAAACCATATGTGGTAGCTAAAAGTTCATATCTATTTAGGTAACTTTCTATGTCATCGTCTTTCTCAACAAAATGGTCTAAATGAAAACTCATAGCTGAGGTTGAGGTTCCCTGACTAGCAGTAGCATCGGAGGCAAAGGGACTGGCACCATTTTCAGGAGCATGGCTTTGAAACTCAAACTCCCTTAGTCGTAACTCATGTTCCCTTTGTAATCTCTTCTCCTCCTTTTCTGCTTCCCTTTCTGCAGCCTGTCTCCTTTCCTCTCTTTCTGTAGCTAATCTCTTTTCTTCTCTTTCTGTAGCTAATCTCTTTTCTTCTCTTTCTGTAGCTAATCTCTTTTCTTCTCTTTCTGCAGCTAATCTCTTTTCTTCTGCTTCCATCTTCTTTTCTTCAAACTGGGGCCGCTTTATTTCCGCCTCACGATCCGCCTCCAATGCCCTAGCCTCTTTGTCAGCCTCAATCTGCAGCCTCTTAATTTCTTTATCTGCCTCTAACTTTCTTTCTGCTTCAAATTTTCTTTCTTCACGCTCAATAAATTTGTCACATTCAGTTGTGACATAAGCAATCATAATTTGCCCCTCCATTCCCAGTTCTTTAGCTCAGCCATTTTGTACTAGGCAAACATTTTAAAATTTCTAACTAGACAAATTTCTAATTATAACTAACAATTTCTAATTATAACTAAGAACAACCACAGGCACTGATAGCTCAACCACTATTTAATTTCTCCAAAAGGGAATGCTTTTAGTTTTACACTATCTGAGATTCCTAAAATAATTGATAATATTTTAAGAATTTAAAATCCCAGAAGCAAACTACCCAATATAGCTGGTGTTATGAAAAGTTCAATCCCCAGGAGCGAGACCCCAATATATGTGGTGGGTTTGATGTTAATACAGTTTGTTGTTAAGAAATCTTAGTGTACTGAATGAGGTCAGCTGTGAAGGTCACTGAATATAATAAATATTAGAGTAAATTTCCAGGGCACCTTTCTACTACCACCACTATGATCTCACTCAGACGTATTCTAGATAGACTATAAGATGACTACGTTTGGTGTCTAGGGTTATGAAATGTTAGTGTAAGGTTGCATTAACCAACTAAACATATAAACAATTACACAAATTATTTTATTATCTAATACAACACCACAGTACCACGACAATTACATACAAACTACACTTTAAAAGACTATCTTTAGTAAGTCAGTGGTTGAAAGTTAATGTTTTTCAATTTATTGTCCTGAATCTGATTTATTTGGAATCAGGACTGACAATCAAAGTGAAATCATAGAAATTATTTACATCAATCAATTTACATAATGGATCTTCTGACCATAATACACATATTATTATATAAGAGTGTAGTTGTATGGTTTAACTGAGGTGACTTCTAGTATACACTGGTTGATTGTTTATTATCATCATCTCTGCATGTTGTTTGTACGTTTTTATGGACACTGATGGAATGTTTATATCACTATTCTCAGTCTCTTATTTTAATATAATGTTAGTTGAGCGATCAGGTGCCGAAACATGCACCTAACTTGGTAATATGATGTAGGAATCTTCCTGCACTTCGCTGAACGACAACCTTCAGCTCCCACTTCTTCAAGAATGATGGTGGTTTACAATTGTCTCCGAAAAAGGCAAGACTGTGGCATGAATATATCGGCCCACTGTAGTCTGGCACCAGTTATTGACAGCAACCACAACCCTCTGAAATCAGAAGGATATGCCTCCTTCGTAATCAACAGCCTACACTAATATTCAACAACCAGTACAGGCACATTACAAACAAACATGCAAGATCAGCTCTTTACGACAATCCCTTTCACCAGTTTCTTTTGATGTGACCAGGTATACCAGTATTCCTCTCCCCTAATAGTTACAACGCCTCTGCAATTCCAGCAATAATCTGTTGTCCATACAATAGGATAGGTATTATGCTCCTGATGATAATCCTATATAATTTAGTTGGTCTACACCTCTCTGATAGTCTTTCATATGCTGGATCAATCTCTAGACTCTGTTTTGAGTCTGCCATAGACTCACTTACTTACAGTCGTATGCTAGTATCTCACATTCAAATTTTATTTTAAATAAAATGTTAAGAAAGTCAATCTTACCACAAATGCAAGGAAATAACACAAGTTAAACGATGACTAGGCAATATGGCACATTTTCGATCTGCCCTATGTCCAGGCTTTTCCTATGTTAGAAAATTTCTCCGCCTGCTCTCATCGATCTTGCTTTGCACAAAATTTATTTGAAATGGCAGTGAACAGTCCCCGTTTCGTACCAGTATCTACTGCTTTGTCCAATGGGACCATGTTTACATTGATTTTTGAATCTATCGTTTCAAATAACAACTCCCAATATGCCAAGGCAAATATATTTTTAGTTTTAGATCAACCAATCATACTTCGCCTTCCTTCAAAATCCACCCAATCAGGTATCCCGTACCTTTTAACCTCATTTACCCAAAGTCGTTTTTTCAAAACATGCCATAAAAAATTACAAGCAGGCATGATCTTTACTTGACAGTCTGGTCGGATCCACTATAGTATTATGGCTATAATTAGTTAATTAATGGACTATTTGCGTAACTATTACCATATTCTTTGTCAGCAAGTCCTAAGGTACACGAATATATAATTTATATGGGACTAGTTGGCTTGGTTCAGAAGTCCACAGTTTTTTTTTTCTGTGTTAGTGTTTTCATTTTTTGTCTACTACCCATTCAATTCTTTTCCATGTGCTGTCTTCTCTATTTACGTGATAATTACGTCTTTTGAAATAAGAGCTAAGGTTGTTTTTGTGACACGAGTTGTCTACATGTTCTAACTTTTTCCTCGTATTTTGGGGAAACCCCTAAGGCAAGGCTTGCCAATGTGCTAGTGTTGGCTTTTAGTTTGAAATCAATGCGAAACGAATTAGCATTTCAACTATCCTTGCCCCTCCTCGTTCCACAATGCATTTTTAGGCACAATTTTCTTAGAACTAGGAAAAGTGATTATGTCAAGGACGAATTTGAAAAATTTGGAAACCGTTTTGTTCGGCTATTCGTTTGCAAATAATCTGAAGGCGTAGGCGATACCAACAGTTCTAGCAGAAAATTATTTTATACTTTCTTATTTTGCCGTTATACCCTATATTGTTATATATTAATTTAGATATTGTATTTAGAAATTCACTACAACAGTCATAGACTTTGTGATGCGCCAGACAACAGAGGGCAGTCCAAGAGGAATAAGATGGACTACATTTTCTACATTGGAAGATCTGGAATATGCAGATGACATTGCACTACTAGCACATTCACATCAACACATCCAGGAAAAAACGGATAGACTTAATAAGTTTAGCCAGCAGGTGGGCTTGAACATCAATTTAAAGAAGTCAGAGGCCAAGACGCTCAATGTGAGCAACCCTGAGCCCATATCAGTAAGGAATCAGCAACTGGTACAGACAGACACCTTCACATACCTAGGATGCATAGTAACACCAGACGGCGGGGCAGGCAAAGACATCAACTTCAGAATGAATAAGGCAAGAACAGCCTTTTTTAGCCTAAACAACATCTGGAAGTCCTCTCAATACAGCACAAGCACAAAATTAAGATTATATCTGAGCTGTGTGCTTTTTGTGCTTCTCTATGGTGCGGAATGCTGGAGAGTTACAGAGAAGGAACTCGAAATGTCGAAATTATCCTCTTTTCACACAACATGACTAAGAAAACTTCACCGAATCTTTTGGCCGAATACCATCACCAACCAAGATCTGCTTACTCGGAGCAAGCAAGAGGACATGCACACCATCATAGCTGGCAGACGCTGGAGCTGGGTTGGCCATGTCCTCAGAAGAGACCCCGATGCCATCACAAGAACAGCTATGCCTTGGACCCCTGAAGGAAAACGAAAGAGAGGCCGACCAAAAACAACCTGGCGGAGGACTGTGGAGGCTGAGATGCAAAGAATGAACCAGAGTTGGGGCACTGTACGAAGGATGGCCACCGACCGAGCAAAGTGGAATTAATTTGTTGTTGCCCTACAAGACGCCACTAGGCGTGATGGCCACTGACTGCTTTGACGGTCGGCGGCTAAAGATCAAAGAAGAACAAGAAGAAGAAGAATTAAGTTTAGTATTTACTTTATATGTATTGCACATCCATTTTATTATTAGATGATTGCGCGTTCATAGCGATATTAATTTTTCGCACATGACGTATCTCCAGTAACAATATTAGCTTTCGCGATTCATTAGTATCGCTAATTACTTCCACGCTCTACTAGGAGTGTAGTTTGATTCGACTTTTTATTTTTTCTTTTCATTTTCCTCATTCCTACATTTATACTGTTACATGCATACTTTTGTTTCAATTTCATTGCTTTCATTTATTTGAAATTTTTTTCGTTTGCATTTTGTTTGATTGCTATCACCATTAATCACCTATTTTCACTAATGTTACAAACTTTTTCCAAATTATAGTTGATAGTTATTGTACAATTTGGTACATTACATCTCATTTCCTTGAGTTAAATTAAGTATCACATCTCTTTCCTCACTATTATTAGTTTCACACTCATATTTTAATAATATTTCTTATATTGATATGATGTATGAGTATCATGTAATTTGATTGACCTCGTCGCGATAATTTAAAAAATAAATAAATAATTTTTTTTTTTTTAAATCCGGGGGTCGAGGTAATCTGTTACGTCCGGTTTCGCAAAAGTGTTAAGGGTGTGGGACTTAACAGTTTACCAGATGCCAAAATCTAACTTTGTTAGATGTATGTGGTACGCATCTATATAAGTAATAATAGTTTAGATTAATTCTGCACTAAAGAGCACAAATTTGGTGCGATGTATTGGTTGGTTACCAAAGTACGCTTACGCGTCAGCGGAAAACAAAATGCCGGCTTAAGAAGACAGACGTTGGTCTGAACCAAGTGTCCCATATTGTAGGAGAATTTAATATTGTTATAGTACGCTACCTTCCAGAGGGAAGTGTAAACTCTAAATTAATATGAACCAAATATAAAGGTATGTTATCAGGCACTCGTAGGAAATAAAGAAGTTGAACACTAGACAACAGAAAAACAACAGACATGAGTGGCTTACCAAGGATTTTGTTTCATATTAATTTACTGTTTACAGGCCTCGGGTTTCCCTTCCTTATGTGTAATAAGTGTAAGCTCTAACCAATTCAGGCTCATGTTCTTTAGTATCTCAATAAGATACCAGTGTTAAATACTTTGCAATGCTTTGGCAGGACTTCGGTAAAGCTATTTCTACCGCTGGTGGGACCAGTAAGATTCGAATTGATGTTTGGTTAATGAATTCTTGAGGAAAGATATCCGGCGAGATGAATATATGTATAATGTAAAGATAGGATCTGAAAGACGAAATATAATATTCACCTCAACACTCTCGCCGTCCACGGATTGTCCAACGGCCAGTGAGGTCAGTCAAGTTCAAGATTAATGATATACGATTTTTATGCAAGGTACTTCAATGCCATGATGTTTATAAATGTGATGTACCTGTCCTGCAATGACTATGAATGTCCATACTTCGATTGACAAAATAAACGTACGTTTTCTGTGATGTCAACCATGACTCCAATCAAAATTAATTCTACTGTGGTCAACTTATGCATTAACATTGGCTCACATTTCGGCCCATACTGTTTTATTCTTCGCGTCCTGTATTCGTCGGCCATCCTTGTAAGCCCGACCAAATCTGGCGACATTCTAAGTCAGGAGATACCTTGTTAGTCCGTACAAAGACACATCGTGTTAACCTAAAATAAACTGACCACGTATCAGCCAAACTAAAAGTAAAACGCAATCTATCTATAAAAAACGGACATCAGTATTCTTATATCTTTTCCATCAATACCTATGTCTTCGAGGCATTCAATTATGTTCTCATGATGGACTCTGTCAAAAGCCTTCTTATAGTCAATGAAGCACATGTACATACTTTTTTGGACCTCTGTATATTTTTCTGCTAATATTCTTAGGCAAAATATTGCCTCTCTTGTTCCACTGTTCCGTCTAAAACCAAACTGTTCATCTTGGATTTCGCTGTCTACCTTCCTTTTTAGTTTTTTCTGTATGATTTTGAGCAGTATCTTAATTGCATGACTCATCAGTAAAGTAAACAGTTTTAAAAGCAGAGTGACCAGTTTGGTACTAGTCACCGTAACAAGAAAAATATTCAATATCTCTCTCTCTCTGTCATACTTGGCCACGCTCTCGCTCCTTACCAAATCTTGATGATATCTCCGTGGATATACAGGTATCCTAAATATATTTATCGATATAAATAATGTCAGTGTTCAGGGCCAAATTAAGCCCCAGTCCAGCTTTGACAAAAAATTAATAAGGTGGACGCCAATTTTGGTGGTGTACTCCTGGATCAATAATGTCACCTCGAAAAGTTCAATGTAGAAAAAAAATCGAGATCTTGTGTTCACAACAAAGACAGGAAATATTTCCAGTATTTGGCAACAGCTAGTTGCTAAAAAAATGTTACTTATGATGATGATGATAAATCCTATCGGTTAGCTCTGGTATGAATGCCGATTTTGAAACAGCGTAACTTGCTGGATAAATCCGCGAATACTGCTGTCAAAAGTCAGATGTTATTGTTACTTTTGTTACGCTACAGTGGGCTGATAAAATTGAAAATATATCTGGGTATTGGTAAGTCCAGTTAACGTTTTACTTTAGAAAAACTGTTTATGTTCCTCTCTGGCCACACCTGTTCACCAATGAACTTGGGGACGTGTAAGCCAAGACGACGACACCATTCATCAATCAATAAATGAAGCCAAGGACCACAATAAAAAAGAACAGGATAAGACCGCTAGCCGGTCTTTGATCAGGTCTGCAAAAATAGAGGAACATCATTAAAATGCTACTTTTATATGTCTCTACGTATATACACACGGAAGGGAACGAAACAATCTCTTATCCTCTCCGTCAGTCTTGATTAAAGTTAGAAGGCACACGGTGTCTTTATTTACAACTATACGGTCAGCTTTTCGCACGTGCGGCACTTTCAGATCAGACCAAGGTATGCACCTTCCCGCCCATCTGCGCGTGCGTTAACGATCAGCTTACACTGTCAACTATTGTTTAATTACCCCTATGCGCACTTACAAATATTGTCTGTCGTTAATAGTTATTTTATTGTCGGCGCCTGTTAGTTTACTCATTAGGTATAAACAATAGTCACTTACGATAAAAAACAAAATGAAAAAAACGTGAATCCTATTTGGTCACTATAGTCGCCCTAGCACTTAATCAGTCAACTAAACTGTATATTCTTGTGTGAGAAGCGGGTGATTAAAATTAACATTACAACTGAAACATCTGGAATAAAAAATAGCTACGCGTTATTTAATTCACTACTTTTAACGCTAGCAAATCCTAGTTGATTATAATGGTAAACTTAACACAGTAAATCACGAAAATGCTAATTTCTATTACCATAAATCAGAAGTGAAACAATCCCCACGAAATGCTATTACAAAACTCTCACAGTGGTTCTAGAACAACGTGCTTAGATTATCCAAAATTCTGAGAGACAACTGATCTCGAGTTTAGGAAGCCACCGTTTTTATATACATCATGGTATTATGATCTCTAGAGGATGTTACTTTTCACGTTTCTTGTGCATAGCAGAAATCGGAAACCTAAATTTCCCAGATGAAAAGGTTTTCCACGGTCGCTAGGTCGGCGTTGCAGAGACTTGGAACCGTATAACGGGAATCACGAGATTTCCCCCATTTCTGGAGATCAAAGCATTTTCTTCCCCTGAGTACGAACATCAAAAGGGTTAGCTCCCTTTATAGAGAATCTTCAAAAGCCGTTACTCTTCCACGTGCTGTGCCCGTTCGGTCTGTCAGTTATCGTAATATTGACAGATCAGCTCGCGTGAGAAACGTGGGTAAACGAACGTGGTTTGCCCCCTGCTATGAATGGCAGGTTGCGAAATTGGTAAACAAACTCGTTACTGGTCAAGTAAAAAAAGATGTGGATTAAAAGGTGAGTCAGACAGGATGAGAACTGCGTGACTTTGTTAGCATATCTTCGGACGCTAACAGGTAAGCAAAGGCTGTCAGAAACTGTAGGCTAAATTTCCATTATACGTCACATTACGCCCGGGCTTGAAGATGTGAAACCCTTTCATATCTCTTTTATGAAAATATAACTACTGTCATCCGTAGGTATCGAGTGATTGCTGTCCTCGATTGCATCATCCTCCTCCATACTCCACTTTCGACTCATAAAATCTGCTCCAACATTCTCTTTCCCTGGGGTGTATTGTACTTTGAACGAGTACACGCTTAACAGTAGAGCCCACCGCATAATTCTTGCGTTAAAATCCTTATTGGCTCCTAGAAATGCCAATGTAGAATGGTCAGTTTGTACCGTGAATGAAACGCCATATAGATATTCATGGTGTTTCCTGATTCCATTCACGAGTGCCAAACATTCTCTCTCCATGGTCGAATAATTCCTTTCTGCTATATTCAGTTTACGGCTGCCGTATGCAACTGGAAAAAGCAGGTTTGGATGCTGGTCATCTGCTTGAAGCAGTGTGGAACACATTCCATGTCCACTGGCGTCTACACGCAAAACGAAAGCGTTATTCCTTCAGAGTGAAGTAAGCGCTTTCACACTCTGCGGTCAAAACAACCTTATCGGGTTTTCCCTTTCTTGTGAGGTCAGTGGGAGGTGCTGTAAGACCATTGCATTTTTTTATGAACTTTTGGTAATACGTGCACAGTGAAAGGAACGAACGTGTGCCTCTCTTTAATTTAAGCCTCTTTGCTGCACGTATTTTCTCGATGTTTTTGGCAACGTGCCACATACAACCTTGAGAAATGGTATGCCCCAGGAAATCAAGCTTTTCAAAGCCGATTATACATTTTCTAGGTCGGGCAGTCAAACCAGCTTACTGTAGTCTCTTGAGGAGCTTAGCAACCGTAACAATATGTTCTTCGCAGTTATCCGTTGCAATCAGTATGTCGTCCATGAAATTGTGTATGTTTTGACTTTTCATGGGTTCTAAAAGCTTTTTCATCATTCTGGTGAAGACTCCTGGTGCGTTGTGCAACCCAAAAAGGCATAACGTTGAAAGTATAATGTCCTTCACTGGTGCTAAAGGCTAATAACGGTTTAATTTCCTCCTGGTATTTGGTAATAACCTTTACTCAGGTCAATCTTGGAGAAAATGTTAGCCATGCTAAGTTTGGTGAACAGTTCAGAAGCGTTTTGCAGTGGTACCGGCTGAAATTCCGTTACTGTGTTAAGCAACCGGTAGTCGATACACAGCCAAACTTCGTTATTAGGTTTCTGCAACAGTACGACGCTTAAGCTATAAGGGGATGTAGACTCGCTAATAATTGCAGCTTGACGTAGTTTGTCTATCTCTCCACGAAACGTGTCTGCTTTCACATACGGGATCGGGTAAAATCTGGTTCTCACAGGTGTCTCGTTTGTCAGCTTCATATCAAACTCTACGAGATGCGTTCGACCAGGTATGTCCGTTAAGTCAGCCGAGTACTGTTTTAGTAACGCCTTAGTTTCTGTCTGTTGTGCTTCTGAGACAGTGTCGCCGAATTTAACACCTTTGTAAGATTCCGTTTGTTGCAGTGGGTATTCCATGCAACTATCGTCATCTTCTTCATCTTCGGTTGCTATAGCGACCACCAGGAAATGTTTGGGGGAAGGCACAGGTCTTTCCAAATATTTCTTTAACAGATGTATTTGGTAGACTTTCTCCTTTCCTTTTATAGAGATCTTGTAGTTCGTTCTCGATATCTTTTTAGTGACGGTAAACGGCCCCTGCCATCCGATACGTAGTTTGTTGTTTCCGGTAGGAAGTAACAACATAACTTTCTCTCCTGGTTGCAATTCTCGCACTTTCGCTGCTCTGTTGTATCGTTTAGCGTGCTTCATGCGTGATCGCTTAATGTTGGTTGCTGCTAGGTCCCATCCTAGTTTTAACCTTTCCTTTAACTCCGATACATACTGAAATGCTGAGACGACTGTCACATCAGCTTTCTATTCTGTCAGTGACCGAAGTAAGGCTTCTAGCAGGCCCTTAATAGGTCTGCCGAATAGAAGTGTAGCTGGTGGTAAACCTGTAGAGGTCTGGGGAACTTCCATGTAGGTGAATAAGACTGCAGGAATGAAAAGTTCCCAATCGTCAGGTTTCTCTTGTCACAGCTTACGTAACATCATGGTGAGGCTTCCGTTGACGCGATCTACAAACCCACTTTTCTATGGGTCCTATATTGTCGACTGCAACCCGTTAAATTGATGTCTCCACTATTGGCATTTCTCCCATAGGAACTGGGGGTGTCCAAGGCTTGGGTGCCACACGTTGGCACTTGGCACAGGATTTCACATATCTGATGATTTCAGTGTTCATTCCTGGCCACCAATAGTGAGTAGTTATTCGTTGTATTGTGGCGTTTTGTCCCATATGTCCGCTAAAGTGAAGAGAGTGCCCCATTTCTAAGATTTGTTCTCTGTACAGCGTCGGTACTAGGAGCTGGTGATGTCTATTTTCAGGGTCGCCCGTTCTTCGATACAGCACTCCATCCTTAGAAAACATGTCTCCGTTGTGTCTGGGATCCTTGGCCATGGGCAGTTTTCTAAAGGAAGGCTCCAAGGTGGGTCCTTTTGTTGCGACTCTTTCAGTTCCATGGGTAACATATTAGGTGCAGGCTCCCGTTCCTTTTTGGTTTGCCCTCTTATAATTACTGCTGCCACAATCGGCTCTTTCGGTCTCCCTATAAACACATATCTACAACCAAGTATGACTGGGTAGATCGGATCATTCATTATAGGCGCTTTAATCCCACCTCGGATGAAATCCGAGTGTATCTCCACGAGTGCGACTGGAAGCGTTATGGGTGCATCCCCTTTCAAAACTCCACATAATTTGACGGTTTCTTCTGTTTGACCAAGTGCCTCGCGACCATAAAATCAAAACTCAAACCTGTATCAAACAAACAGTAAGTTGAAGTCCAGTTCAATACAACAGTTCCTCGCGAAGAAGGCCTCTCACCCTCAGGTTGAGAATCACTGACATTCCTCCTTCGTTGCGAGTCTGTTTGCAAACAACCTATCCGATTTGGCCCGGTGTGTTTGCTCAAATGTCCCTTGCGCAGTGGTTTTTACCCTTTTCATGTTCTTTCTGGCCTGCCTGCCATGAGAGACACTTGGGCTGATCATGGGTGTTGTGGGGTATCGAGTTTTGTAGAATTTCGATTTTCCTTGAGGGGGTTCTGAGGTAAAGTTTCTCCTGGGTGTTGATGGAAAAATGAATGGAAAGACTGTTCTGTGTTATTTTTGCGAGAAGGCTCATCTGTAGGCTTGCGTTTTGAGCTTGGAAGCTCGGCTAAGGCATTTGTGTAACGCTCAGACATTCTTAAGATGTCTCCCAGCTTTACAGCTTCCTGTTCAGCTAGAAATCTACGGGTTTCATTTGACAAAGTGTTTTGATCTGCTCAGTTGGAATAAGCTCTTCTAACCCTCCAAAAGAGAAAGTAGCTATGAAAGCTCAAAACACTTCGTCAAATATCCCTTCAGACGGGAAGAGAACTGGGCAAACGTCTCGGTTCCCTCTTTTCTTGCTGGTCCGGAAAAGTTGCAACAATTTGCGAGCGTTCCTTTCGAAGCGCTCAAGTAAAGCTTTCTTCAACATGTCGTAATTGTCTTGACTGCTGCTTCCCAGTTTCACAAACACATCATATGCATTGCCTTTTAAAGCCTGGGAAAGATTCAAACACCGTCGCGAACTTTCTAAACCATACAGTTTTGCCATTCTCTCAAATTTTTCTAGATAAGTGTTAAATTTCTCATTGGGGCTTGGGAAGGATTCTAGGGCAAAAGACATAGCTCCTAATTTGGGAGATTGAGTACTGGAATGATCAGTTAGGAGTGACTGAGATGAGGAAGGCTCTCCGTTGCTGGAGCTAGACTCTGTATCGTGCCTTTGGACCTCTAGAATCTTAAGCGCCAATTCGTGCTGACGTCGTTGATCATTCTCTCTTTCCTCATTTTGTCTCTCCTCTCTCTGTCTTTCCTCATGTTGTCTCTCTATCTCTCGTTCCATGTCTCTGCGCGTTTCAGTTTCCGCCTCAATTGTTTTACTTTCCAATTGACGGTCTTCTTTCTCTTTCTCTCTAGCATATGCTTCCTTCTTCTTCTCCTCATATCTGTCGAGTTCTTCGTTCACAAAAGCTTGCACTTCTTCACCTTGTAGTCCTATTTCCATTGCTTCTTCTCTTAGCATTGCTCTTAGTCTTGCACGCTCAGCCATGGCAAATAACTGACTGCGACTTACCCGAGAAAGAAAGAAGAAGAGGATACGGTGCTCCCTAACAAATTAAGATAAATATCCAGAAAAATTTTCCTGTTTTTACTGTGTTACCTGCGAAATTGGTAAACAAACTCGTTTGTTATGGTCAAGTAAAAAACAGACGTGGATTAAAAGGTGTCAGACAGTTAGATAAATGCGTGACTTTGTTAGCGAATCTTAGGACGCTAACGGGAAAGCAAAGGCTGTCAGATACAGTATGCCAAATGTGCATTTGTCGTGAATTATTCTAATCCCCATATATAAATTAAAACGTAAATGCAAAGCCTAACAAATAAATTTAATAAAAGGAAAGAAGAATGGTAAAGAACAGTGCTGTCACAATGACTGTACTCGAAATCCCCCTTGTTTTCTACTTCGTCGGCAAATTGTAACGCTTTCACGTTGATAGTAAAAGCCTACTGTGTCGCTGCACGCTTTCTTCAATGAAACGTGTACTGTATTTCTTGGAAAAACCTTGAGATACGCAAGCTGATCAATGACCTAAATTTAATATTTCATTCATTCCATTTTATACACGGCGTAACTAAAAGACAGATGGACTAAAGGATAGAGAGAAGGGAGAGGCAGAAAGCAGGGACACTTGCAACACTAAACACGCGTCGCGCGATACACAATTGCTGCCATTACGCGTGTAAGGCCACATGCACTAACTTTATTTCAAATCGACAGTGATAAAATTCACTACCCATACCAGAGTTAGGTTTTAAAATCCTGAAAAACGCTTATTGGGAATTATGACATTATACCGGTTTACGTTTGAAAACATGACAGTACCCAGACACCCTCAAGTTTGGAAGTGAGAAGGTAGTAACAGCACGACTATCCTAGAAGAAAATGCATATTGGCTCCATTAAATTCGTATATTTGGGTTCCTTAGGGTTTGCTGACAAAGAATATGTAAAACGTTACGCAAATAGTCTAGGAATTACCAAGTTATGGCCAAAATAAAATAGTGGGGGTGCCTGACAGCATGAAATCATTTCTGCTCATAAAATTTTTTTATAACGTGTTTGAAAAAACATTACGTTACGGAAATAGCCTACCATGTTAACTCCTATTTGATTGGAGCGCAACAAATGTAAGACTAAACACGATTGGTCGGGCTATAAATACTATCTTGTGTTGTCAGGGGAAACGTGAAAAGGAGTACTTTTTTGAAAAGATGTGTAGACATGGTTTGATTGGGTAGAGCTGCGAATATACTCAATTCAGAGCGTCTGTTCCTTGCCACATCTTGTAATAAACCTACTAAGAAGCAGTGCGTTGAGCACCAGTGTATATTTTTTATAAAATAAAGCCTGGGACATCGGCAGATCGGAGTTGTGCTATATTCATTGCCAGTCAACGAAACTGTTTATTATTTCCATGAATTGTGGTAAGCTTGAAAGATTCAATATCTTTTAATGAAAATTGAATGTAAATTGATAATTTATGTCTATATATATGTGTGGTTCAGTAGCGAACATGATGTAAAGCCTATAGTGCTCCAGCCTGAACAGAAGGTGTCGGAGGAAAGTAAAACTGCATGGAATGGCCAAACAGTACACTGACACCTAGATTATTAACTAGAAAGAAATAATGCTGGAATTGCAGAGGCGTAGTAACCATTAGGGAGGGAAATACTGGTATAAAGTATTTCAGATGAAGCTGACAGTTGGCCTAACGCTCTGAACTCAATGTTTGTGATGTATTGTGCTCAGTGTAGAAATGGAGTATAAATTAGTTCTGACGTAGAAGGTACAACCTTCTTGTTTCAGGGACCGTGGTCTTAAAGTTATTGAGCAGCACCTGGTCAGAGCTTTGCTGAAGCCAGAGGTGGACAGCATACTCCTTGGTCCATATAGCAACCAGTGGGGTGGCTCCAGAACTCATTAAAGTAATCGAGCAGAGGAGTCTTTTACTGCAGTCATCACGCAAGATAAGAGAGTGTGGCCATGGAGCTCAACATTATGTACCCCCCATCTTAAAATGACATTGTAAACTAAAATTAAGAGGGGAATTTAATTGTTTTAATACCAGGAACTGAGAACATCTCCAATACTAGTTCAAATAGAAACAAACTATTGAAGTCATGATGACAAATACCAACAGAGCTTGAACAAAACAAAACCAGTATTACCTCATATTACCACTACACAACTGACACACATCATCATCATGTGACATATTCTTTCCAGAACGTTGTCTCCATTACAGCTGCTCTGAACGCATCACGATTCTGGGCAAGTCGACCTGCATCAGCCAAAGACAAGTTCAGACTCTCTGTGATGTCCTGGGTCCACCGTCGTCTAGGTCGACCCCTTCCCCTTTTTCCAGGGACCATGCCTTCCATCACTGTTTTTTCCAGACTATTATGTCTTTTTATATGACCGAAAAATTTCAGCTTCCTTATTGCGATGGTATTTAGGAGCCAATGTTCCTGTACGTTTAGTGAGTGCAGTACTTCTCTGACTGACACACATAGGATACCATTAATAATATATGTCACTACAAGAATCATATTAATAAAGTCTGTACATATAACTTGTAATTAAAATTGATTGTGATTCCTGGTTCCCTTTGTATTTGAATCAGGACACATATACATTCATGACAGCACTGAATACATATTGTTATTTGAAAAGTTATCAGTGACTCCTTTAAGATATCCTCTTAGAGTGTTTTATGTATGTGAGTGTCACAGTGTTGTCAAGTGTGGTGGAATAAATTAAATTGTTTATCTGTCTGTTGTTGTTATGACTTACACTTCATCATACACATACCCTAGACATATAACGTAGTCATCACACTATTCCAGAATAATTCTGACTGAGGTATACATATGTGGCAGTAAGTAAGGTTATCTATAATACACTACTCTTATTAGATATAGATACCTTCACAGCTGATCTCAGTCAGTACACTAAGTCCCCTATAAATATTTATAACATCCCACTTTACCACATATATTGGGGTCTCGCCCTCGTGTTGCGTGCATATTTTGACGCACATATTACAAAAATCGATATGGCTATTTAATATGGGAAAAATATAGACATTCATTCACTTGTGTATGAGGATGCTGTCTATGGTAAAAGCGAGAGAATCCATGTTTGATTCACACTTTTGATTATAGGAGTAATCGTTCTTGATATTGATCCGGCGCATGGATTGCTCTTACGTTTGTACTTATTTTTTTAGGGCCAGAAAATATATTAATTTGCTTATTATGTTTATGGCCTGAATTCATATGTATTACATATTATTAGTACAAGTAGAATCAGTCCTATATTGTATATTTTGGATGGGTAGGCGGGACTAGATTCTTATTATTCCGGTCTAGCGGAAGTATGAGTTGTCTTGACAAGTCGTGATGAGTTCCGATGTACCGTGATAATGGCGGGTACGCATTTTTTCAAAGGGCTGGTAGATTCTTAAGGAAATATAATTCAGGAAGTGGTTTTCTTCTAAAGGAGATGGTATCTCTACTATAGTTTATGTTAGAGACTCTCCTAAGGTACGGTACCATGTATAATTCGGACTCCATGTATTGCCAGACCCTATTTTGATGATCTCATGTCGATTCGACCTAGATGGAACATTGTGCTTCGTATCGCTAGGGTCGTGTTTTGTATCGACAAAGATGACAGACTTTCCTACAGCGGTTATGGCTACGTGAATTAACCTGATCATCGTAGAGCTGTATGGGAACATTTATGAAATCATTTATATACCCATTATAAATTAACTCTGGCTTATATTCTCCTTCCTATGAATGAGTGAACGACAACTCAGGGAGTCGGCCATGTTAGATTTCGGTCATCATATGTTTTGATCACTGCCAAGAGAACAGATTATTTATCCTATTATCGGACAGTGACAGGGAGATCTCAATCTTGCTAGAAACCCCTCTTTCGTGGTTTCATAATATATGCTACAAACTATGGACGTCAAGTAACCTTAGTTATTTACCGATCTGCCTTCACTGACGCGTTTAGTCAGATAGGGGGATGCGGCCATAATATATCATGACATTGAACTTTCGATGTACTGCCCATTATTTCTGAATGTGTCATGACTTCAGATCTGCTATGTATACCTACAAATTGATATGTCAACATACCATGATGTACTCGTATGTCCCAGTGTGTACGTCTGAATAAATTGAGTAAACAAAGATTCCAGCAGTCTGCATTGGTGCCTTGTAGACACAAGTGTATGAGTGGTTATATTGGTCAGCACACGAACAGTACACCATTCGCGTCAATCACACTCTACATTTCTACTTCATACATACACCATCCTGCGTCGGTTGGAGTGACCAAGTTTAGGGCCTGCTTCCCCTGGAGCCTTTGCCTTCCCTAACTCAGGACTAGGGTGAGTTACCCATTTACAGCTGGGTAGACTGGAGCATGCCTGATCTCAACAACACACCACTCTTCCTTACAGAGCATACAGACTGACACTTCATTAGAGTGGAAAGAAGAAAAGAAACTTTACAGTGGCGAGCCAGATTCCTGGGTCCAGCTTACGCAGTTGTGTGTTGAGAATCACAGTTTACAGCTGAAAGAACATTTGTTTGAACACATCAACACCAGTAGGACAGCTATACAGTCGATGTCAGCTTGACCTGTATTACCGATAGGATGCTGTATCTAGGTCAGCGCTTGTTGACAGTTTTTCGCTGTACAGACAGTATTACACAGGACAGTGGTATCAAGTGTAGAAAATATCTGGAGCAGTATTGTTGACATTTCTCAACGTACAGAAGAATCACAGTGTTGTTGAACATAAAGTGCATAGTTCATCGTTGGATCTTCATATGCTCAAAAGAGAAAAAATTGACAGTGTAATAGTTTAGAATTAAATCTATTACTCAATAAAGTGGCAAGTTATTAGAATTAAAATAAACTGTGCCTGCTTTACAACACTATACCTGCAACACATTCCATTCATGACATAAATTATATTGTATGCTATATGCTATTTATGCTTACATGTTATTTGTTTATATGTGTAGGTGTTTATATGTTGCGGGCCTGGATGGGAGGTGACTAGAACAGGAAATACCGAATGATATTGGTCTTGTTCTGGCGTTCGATAGGGAGCAATTTCTTAATTGAAATTTGCATGCAACATAGTTTGCAAATATTTTGGTTAGTTGTGACGACTGTTTTTTCATATTTGTATTTGTAACATTTTTTCTGTTCTTTATTTTTGTTTTTTGATTTGTTTGTATAATTGTAGGTCTCATCTTTCCTTTCATTTCAGTTTTTTACACCCTTATGTTTATACACTGTGGCGTTATTTGTCTTGTCATTTTATTATTGCAGTTATCATCACGGTTTCTGTGATCATTTTTTTTTTCATTTCTCCTATTTAAATTAATTTGATCTCTGCAAATGTGTTCATATTGTCTTTTCTTGTTTGTCCTTTGTAATGTCTTTAGTTGACATATGACGTATAGTGGTATACACTGATAGTATAGTACAGATCAGTACTTTATGATTGTTATTGTTATAAAACAAAATGTACAAGACCTTTGTAAGGCTTGTCTCCCAAAGTGATTGGTAAAGGGAAATATTTTTTTCCACAGGTACCCAAGTGATCTTTGATTACATTGAGATATACAAGACCTTTGTAAGGCTTGTCTCCCACAGTATTTGAGATACAGTTATTGTGTCCATAGGTACTCAAGTTATCATTGGTTATTATAAACCATACAAGTTTGGACTAAGACTAAGTCTATGGTATAGACTTGTCTCTCATTAACGTGAAAGAGGGTAATTTATTTACTTTTTCAGGTTTCTGATTTAAGAAGACAATATGTCTACATTAGATTATTTCATTGCACAAGGAAAATCTCTTGATAAGACTGGAAAAGACTTAGAACAATGGGCTGTTGCTCAATATGACAAAGCATTAGCTGCAGAAGAGAAAAAAAATGCTGCTGCTGTTGAAGAAAGAAAAGCTGCTGCTGAGGAAAAAAAAAAAGCTGCGGCTGAGGAGAGAAAACTTCAAATAGAAGAAAAAAAAAGCTGCTGCAGAAGAAAGGAAAGCTCTAGCTGAAGAAAAAAAGATTAGAAAAAGAAGCTGATACTGCTGCTGAACTTAAGAAATTGCAGATGCAAGTGGAGGAAAGGAGATTTGAGGCAGAACAGAAGAAATTAGAAGCTGATGCAGAGCAGAAAAAATTAGAAGTTGCTGCTGCTGCAGAACAGAAAAAATTAGAAGTTGCTGCAGCTGCAGAACAGAAAAAATTAGAAGTTGCTGCAGAACAGAAAAAATTAGAAGTTGCTGCTGCTGCAGAACAGAAAAAATTAGAAGTTGCTGCTGCTGCAGAACAGAAAAAATTAGAAGCTGCTGCTGCTGCAGAACAGAAAAGATTAGATAGAGAAGCTGAAGAGAGAAAAGCAATAAGAGAACATGAGTTTGAATTAGAGAAATTAAAATTGACATGTATGAGTAATGTTAATCAGTCATCTGGTGGTAATGGTAAACCCTTTGTGTACAAGGTCAAGGTACCAGCGTTTAACCCTACCAGTGATGACATAACATTTTGGCTTTCTAGATTTGAACGGGCTTGTCGATCTCATAATGTTGACAAATCACAGTATGTGAATCAGTTGTCTGAAAATCTAAAAGGGGGTCCCTAAGTAAGTTATATTTTGTTGAAGAGGCCGACAAAGATAATTATGATGCTGTTAGGGCAGCTTTGATAAAGAGATATCAGCTGTCTGAGGAAGGTTACCGTCTTTTGTTTAAAACAATGAGACCTGAGGTAGGTGTAGAATTCTCAGATTTCATCATTCAAAAGCACGCATTACACACTTTCACGATGGATTGAATTATCCAAAACAGAGAAAACATTTGATGGTCTTACGGATTTATTGCTAAGAGACAAGGTCATGTCTTCTGTAAATAAATCATTCCTAGAGTTCTTACATGAGCGTAAACCTGGTACAATAAAGCAAATGGAAGAATATTGTGACCAGTATGCCACGGCACACCCTGACATGATTCTTAGTAACTCTAACATTAAAGAGAGTATGCCAGTTGCTTCGGCAACAGAATATAATCAGAATTACTCACACAAATTCCAAGGAGCTAAAAATAAATTTGATAAAAAGGTTAATTGGAATAAGTATCAAAACCAAGATAACCACTCAAATCAGAGTTCTTCTTTGAAAAACTGGAATCGGGCTGATAGTCCTCGACACGCGAGGGGTACCCATAATGTTAGAAATTCTCGGAAAGGGAGTAGCTATAGGAACTACCCAAGTGCTTCATGGAGACAAAAGAAACAATATTACAGGGATACTCAATATAATGAGCATGATGATTATGATCATGAATATTATGATTCAAACCCAAATAGGGGTTATAACAGAGGCAATAATAATTATAGAGACAATTATAACCGAGGTAGATCACAACACAAAAGACATGGTAAATCTTATTACCAGGCTAACTCTGCACAACAGGAGTTCCACGACACCGATAATCAGAATAATGATAAAAAAAAAACTCCAACAGTGTAGCAAATTCCGCTTTCGATTTTGCTAGAGCATCTGAGTGTTCGCAATGCAAAACATTATTCGATCCAACCACAGTGTCTACTTTAAGCTGCGGTCACCCGCTTCCCGCTCTCCATGCGTCAATTGCGCATAATGGAAGGGGTGCTCTTGTCTTTAATAGGGGCCTAATAGATGGTACTCCGGTATCAATTCTTTTTTCGATTCGGGGTGCACTACCATTGGAGTGAGGCAATCACTCGTAAATCCTTCTCGAGCTACAGGCAATATAGTCAAATGTGTAACATTTGGTGGCACATTGGAGAAGTACTCCACTGCCATTATCAATATTGCTACGCCTTTCTTTACAGGAGAGGTGCAAGCATGTCTCTTGCCGAATCCGATCGCTGATCTTTATCATCGGTCGCGCATTCATGGAGTGAAAGAATGCACTCCACAGCAAATTTTCTAATTGGGAAAATGTTAATATGCAATCTGCTAATGCAGTAATCACTAGGGCTCAAGCTCTTAATATGCCACAATCTTCACATTCTGAAGATAATGATGCGCAGATCCATCCAAGATGATCCCTTGGAGATTTCCCACGATTCCTTTATCAAAACAGCAGGAAGATGATCCTACTCTAAAGAAAATTCTTTACTCTGGCAACAAAAGGTGATCCGAATAAGGATACAAATCGTAAATCTTGGATTACGATGAAGAATGGCGTACTTGTACGTATGGTACAAGACTCCGCTAAGTCCATTCATTCTCAAATCCTTGTGCCTAAAAATATGAGAGTTAAAATCTTACAGCACGCTCATGATTTCGCAGTGTGCTGGACATATGGGTTTTTTTTCCCGTACTAAAGCTAGAGTTCTTTCAATCTTTCTTTTTGGCCTGCTGTGAATAAGGACATACGAATCTATTGTCGATCTTGTAAAGTATGTCAAGAGATTAAATCCAGAGGTCCACGCCATGATGCACCTATTCAGGCTGCAGACATTCCCATTCGGCCATTTCAAAAAATGGCGATAGACATCATTGGTCCATTTAAGATAAAGTCTGCTAGAGGACACCAATTTATTTTGACGGGTGTTGATATGTGCACACGTTGGCCGGAGGCTGTTCCTCTAAAGAGCATAACTACTGCTGATGTCGCAGATGCTCTTTGGTTAATATTTTCTCGTCTGGGATTTCCAGCAGAAATATTATCCGACCATGGTACCCAACTCATATCGGATACCATGTCTCAAGTAATGTCGACTCTGAAGATAGAGAGATCGCTGAGTAGTATTTATCATCCTATGTCCAATGGGATGGTGGAACGTTTGAATAGAACTCTGAAAAAACCTACTAGGTAAGATAACAGAAGATCATCCTCAGGATTGGGATAGGGTTTTACCCGCGGCTCTCTTTGCATATAGAGAGGTCGCCAACGAACATACAGGATTTTCTACCTTTGAACTTGTCTTTGGCGCGAAACCGCGAGGTCCTATGTCCTTACTTCATGATCTTATAACTGCTGATAATATTGTCGATGACACAAAATCCTCTTATGAATATGTCATCGCACTTAGACACAAGATTATTGAAGCATGCAAATTGGCAACTGCTTCTTCTGAATTTGCGAAACAGAAGGCAAGGGAATTTGCCAATAAAAAGAGATGTTTGCGTCAACTTTACCCAGGTGACAAAGCATTTGTCTTGCTTGCTACCCTTGTAGGGAAAATAGACTTCTTATTTCTTGGAAAGGTCCGTACGTACGATATAATATCAAAAGTTTCCGATGTTGACTATATCGTCGATATTGACGGGAAGCGTAAAACCTTCCACATCAACATGCTCACGGAATTCCATGAACGTCCTGATTATTTACAACCTGTTTTCCAGGCAACGGACGATTTTCCAGTCCAACATGGACAGTACTCATCTCTGTCAGTAATACAGGATGAGGAAACGAGTTTCTCGGATGTAAATTTACCTTTTCCAATGATTCCTCTTCACTCTAATGAATCATGGAAAGATGTTGCAATTTCTCAGAATTATCTCCAGGAGAGCAGAAACAAGTTTCTACTATGTTAGAACAATTTCAGGATGTCCTTACTGACATTCCTGGTCAAACTGATGTCATTCAACATGACATTATTCTTACTGACCATAGTCCTATAAGAGTCAGACCGTATCCTATCCCGATACATTTTCAAGCACAGGTAGAGAAAGAGTTAGATGAGATGATAGAGTTAAAAATTATTGAACCATCCACATCAGCATATTCTTCGCCGATGGTTATAGTACGAAAAAAAAAGACAATAACATACGTCTTTGCGTGGATTATCGCAAATTGAATCAAGTGACTAAATTCGATGCTGAACCTATGCCTTTACTAGAAGAGCTACTTACGAGACTATCGAATTCTCACTTCTTTACTAAACTCGATTTGTCTAAGGGATATTGGCAAGTTCCACTATCCGAACACGCCAAACCGTTTACTGCTTTTTCGACGCCTCGGGGTCTATTCCAATGGAATTTCATGCCTTTCGGTCTTATGAACGCCCCTGCAACATTTGTACGCATGATGCGTCGAATCCTATCTCATCGCTCAGATGTCATTGCGTATCTTGATGACATCTGTCTTTTCAGTGATACTTGGAACGATCACTATAATGGTATACATGAACTATTGTCTATCTTACGCGAGCATAACCTGACAGCGAAACCATCGAAAGCATGTATTGGTTTTAGCGAAATATCTTTCTTAGGACACCGTGTTGGTCATGGGTTCCTAAAAACAGAAGACCATAATACAAGTAAGATACTTAACATTTCTATTCCTAAGACTAAAAAGCAAGTACGAAGTCTCTTAGGTCTAATACAATTTTATGGACGATTCATCCCGAATCTGTCCTCCATTATGTCACCTCTTTCTTCCTTGCTAAAGAAAGGGTCTCATAATGTAGTCCATTGGACTCAAGAATGTCAATCCTCTTTGGATAAGGTTAAAACTATGTTTTCTACTTCACCTATCCTAGTATTGCCTTCTAAGGATAAGACATTTATTCTTCGTAGTGACGCTTCATCCACTGGGATTGGAGTGTGATGTATATTTCTCGGAAATTAAATGCCGCAGAGAAGAATTACTCGGTCCTAGACCGTGAATTATTGGCTATGGTTTGGTCAATCCTTAAACTGCAAAGATTTCTTCTGGGCGCGCATTTCATTGTGGAAACTGACCAGAAAGCTCTTACGGCTCTTCAGAGTAAAAAAATCTGAAAGACCGCGTGAGATCAACGCGATACGCGATTTGCCTCTAGGTATGTACAGCCCATTTTCCATTTTATCGTGCGAGCTATCCAGTGGGTCCCAGAAAATGTGATGGCAGATATTTTTGTCTAGATGCCCCACATGATTCATAAACTGTTATATCATCCTAACATTACTATGACAGTTGTTTTACATCTATGGTTGAATGTGTAACACACATATGTAATATATCATATATTGATTGTAACACTACTTAGCGGTTCATTGATATTTATTCACCGCTGATCTTTCAATGTTTTTCCTCTTTGATTGATGATCCATGATGATTTAAGATATCTTAGATGGAAATTTATGTATAAACTAAATGTGGAAATTGTGTCATTGCTAATATATTGTAGTATGCCGTTGGTGACACCTCTCGTGGAAAATATTTATACTTAGAGAAGTACTTTCTCTAAGGTCATAAAAACTTATGCTTATCATCTGGCAAATTGTTATTGGTGCGTTTGTGAGCCTATTGTATGTTGCTCCTAGAGATGTATTTCAAAAAAAAAAATGTAACCATTTTTTTTTTGTTTTTTTTTCCCGAGGGGTGTGTGGTAATCTGTTGCGTGCATATTTTTGACGACCGCACATATTACAAAAATCGATATGGCTATTTAATATGGTAAAAAAAGGAGAATGATAGTTACCATTTGTGCAGTCATTGTTGTGTTATGGTTAAATGCTGTGTCTATGATAAAAGCGAGAGAAATCCATGTTTGATTCTGACGGGACTTTTGATTATAGGAAGTAAATCGTTCTGGATATTGATCCAGCGCAATGGATAATTAGGCGCGATGAACTGCAGACTATTTCTGTACTTATTTTTTTAGGGCCAGAAAATATATTAATATGCTGCTTATTGATGTTTTATATGGCCTTGAATTCATATGAGTTAATTACATATTATTAGTACAAGTAGAATCAGTCCTATATTGTATAATTTTGTGGGATGGGTAGAGGTATCGGAGCTGGACTAGAATGTCTATTGATTAAGGATCCTTGGTCTCACAGCGCACGAGGATCAAAACGGAAGTATGAGTTGTCCTTGATTTACCAAGTCCCCACCATTTGATGAGTTTAACCGATGTACCGACGTGCTGATGAATGCGTGTCCCCACCCCTGGGGTAACTCACGTTTCCTTCATCAAAAGGCTGGTAGATTTCTTTCGTCCAAAAAAATAAATGTCTTACGGAAAGGGGTTGGTATTTTCTTCTGGAAGGAGGATTGAATTCCTCTACGAATAGTTTGTATGTTTTAGAGACTCTCCTAAGTAACGGTACAGTACTAACTAGTGATTCGGACTCCAGGTAAACCCAGCTGTGAGACCCTATCTTTCTGATGATCTCACACTGCCTCCGTCGTATTAGGGACCTAAGCTATGGAAATTGGTCTGTGCTTCGTATGCTAGTCTGTCGAGCTGATTTGGTATCGACGAACAGAATGACAGACTTTCCTGCAGCGGTTATGGCTACGTGAAACTTAACCTGATCAGCCTAGAAGGCTGTATGGAAAACTCTTTATGGAAAATCATTTATAGGTACCCATTATAAATTAACTCTGGCTTATATTCTCCTTCCTATGAATGAGTGAACGACAACTCAGGGCGGCAGCCATGTTGGATTTCGGTCAGCATATGTTTTGATCACTGCCAAGAGAACAGATTATTTATCCTATTATCGGACAGTGACAGGGAGACCTCAATCTTGCTAGAAACCCCCTCTTTCGTGGTTTCATAATACCCATATCTACAGCAAACACATGGACGCTCAAAGTAACCAATTAGACGTTTTAACACTCATTGCGCAACAATACCCCGATTGATGCCTTCACTGACGGAGTATGCCGTTTAAGAGGTCAACGGATAGGGGGATGCGGCCCATAATAGTAAATCTATGACATTTGAACTTTTGATATAGTTTACTAAAAAAAACTGCCCATTATATCTGAATGTGTCCCGATAACAGTGGCAAATCTTGCTGAGTATTACCTAAAAATGATATGTTCAGACATACCGCAATGATGGTACGATCGGTGATGGGTCAGCCCCCCGGGTGATTGTTTAATCTGAATAGAATTTGAGTAAACAAAGATTCCAGCAGTCTGCATTGGTGCCTTGTAGACACAAGTGTATGAGTGGTTATATTGGTCAGCACACGAACATTACAAGCCATTTTACGCTTCAATATATGGGGCTACTCTCTAGGCCATGTTTTCTACTGGATCATTGGGGACATACAGGATGACCAGTTCTCGTGCGGGGACGGGTGTGTGAGAGTGACTCAAGTGTATATGTGGCCTGGGGCTTCCCCTGGAGCCTTTGCCTATTGCCTAGACTCAGGGATCTGAGGGTAAGTGTACACATGTAGTATACAGGCTGGTTATGACAGTGAGGCCTAGGGGCCGTGAAGGCTCAACGAACACTGAAATTTTGGGTGACCACGAGCTTATTCCTTTGACAGGACATTGACAGGAGCGTGGACACTACATTAGGGGAGTTGTACAAAGAAAAGAAAACTTTTGAAGGTTACACCTCGGGTGAATTTGTTAAATCTTATCCCTATTACAAATATTGGGGGTATTCACTTCAGTGAATAATAAGAAAATAAAAGGGTATCCTTGGGGTGAAAAAAATAATGGATGATCTCACGGGGGGAGTGCCTGTGTTGGTCTTGAGTGGGGAGGTATTGAATATCATAGGAAAGGAAATTGTTTAGGGAACATTTTTACTGTTAGGACAGATGGGCCGGGACCTGGCAAAATTTCAGTCAGCTGCTGTACAGACAGCAAATAGTTTAGTATGGACGGGCATAAAGTTATGAGTTTCTTTTCTTATGTCACTAGCAGAATTGTGACAAAATATAATGAACGGGGGAAAGAAGAAGATTGTGAAAAAAGAGGGCCGAAAAGAAAATAAGAATCTAAATATTGGCCGAAGATAAGATAAATAGAAGGCTGAAGAAAGGGAAGATTTAAGAGTTGGCGAGATTGGGCTCTGAGGTCTAAGAAATTTTGGTAGGGCAGAAGGAGAGAAGGACGCGAAAGATTGGCTGTCCAGACAGTGGGAAGAGTAATAAATTAGCTGCAGGAAAGAGAAGGGGAAAAATAGATTAGCTGCAGAAAGGAAGGGGATGAAGAAATTAAGCTGCAGGAAAGAGAAGAAAAAAGATAGCTGCAAGAGGAGAAGGGAAGCAGAAAAGTGAGGAGAAGATAAGGAGGAAAGGAACATGAGGTTACACTAAGGGAGTTGTAGTTTCAGGGCCATAGGGGACCTAAGGTGAGATGTGTCAGTGACCCTTTGTCCTCCTGATGCCACTTGCTGAAAGGCGTTAGGGAGCCTCACGTGCGTTAGGCTAGCTGGGAAGTGAATTGAGGTCAGTGGCTTAGATGGTTCCATGTGTTGTCTATGAGGAAAGTGTGGCCTTGCGTGTGATGGAGGATGGTAGTAGCATATTCTAAATAGGGGTTATTTAACAATTTGGAGCTGACACAAGCAGTCAATGGGGGGTTAGATAGGAGAAGAGGTGTAGCTTAAAGTTTATCTCAGGGGACTCGTGGTTGGCAATTGGCAGGTAGTGAAGTTTTGGTGCAAAAATGGATCAATGGGGTGGCTGTGGAAAGTTGACGCGGAGGAAAATTGTCAGGTGACATGCAGCTACAAAGTGCGTTGGTCGACCTGCTTTGTTGTGGTCGTGCGACCCGGAGGATGAGATATGAAAGCTTCGCGGCCTGAATTGTAAATAGTGCCGGGCGGCGATTTCGCCCATCGCGGGCTTGAAGGCTAAACGTCTTTGGAAGTCAGTGGGTGTAAGTACCTCGCGGCGGCTCACCGTTCGATTTGCTTGGCGTGCTCACCCAGCATAGAGATGATGACTTTGGGCTGAGAATTGGACTTGCGGACTGGGGAAAACCCAAGATCGCTTTAAAGGAAAATGGTCCTTATGAAGCAATCCTAAAGGTAGTTAGGTATTATTGGGTCTCCGTATGTGGACCGAGGAGTGAAAGTTTCTCTATTGGAACACGGTGGCAGAGTTTTTTTTCTGTGTGAGTTGCTAAATGTAGCTGAAAGGTCATCAAGTCAGCTCAATCAGAGGTAACGGAGGTGAATTAGGAATAAGAGAACAAGTGGGAAACTTATAAGGGCACCACAGAACTTGTAAAAGAATTGAACCTGTATGGATCAAAACAAATAAAAGTTGTCACCGAGTGTGTGGAATGATGCCAAACGTAGTGAAAATCAAAGAATAAAACCTAGGACAATTCCGGATGACAAGGAAATATGAAAGCAAGAAAATGCGAGCTTGGTTACAGATCCAATGTTGACAAGAGAGAGTGGATGGGGGGGTGAGAAAAGGAGATGGCAGATGAGTGTGGGAGATGAACAATCAAGACACTGAGAGGACGGGGGTAAGATGGCGTTGCGTTGGTAAGTAAATAAGAGTCGCGCGAGAGTAGTGATGTTTTATAGGGGCCGGGGGTGTTGTTGGTTTTACGGCCGAGAGCATAAGTCAGGTCGACCTCAAGGACAGGAGGAGGATATTCTGTTAGGAGGTGAGAGGAGACTCTGTGGGATATGTGGAGAGATGGATGAAAGTTGGCGGCCACTGGCGGGTGGGGGGGGATAGGCAGACCTCCGTGTGAGGATGCCGGAGTGGGATCGGGGGTATTCTGGGAGGTGAGAAGCACGTGGTCAACCGGGGGATGTAGGTGGTGGCTGTGACAGGAGCGTCCGTGAGGGGTCGAAGGTGGTGGGGAGATATTATGACATAGAAGAGAGAGCTGGGAACGGTTGGATGTGGGGGGATCAAGGACAGGAGGTTTGGGTGGACTCTTGGTTGAGGCTATGTTGGTTTGGGCATCCAAAGGTCAGGTGATCAGGGCTGTGGAGAAGGTACATGGGGGTGGTGTGGGGGGAGGGAGGGTCTGGGGGGACGCGGTGCGGGAAGCGGATGGACGGGGAAGGTGAGATGAGGGGCAGGGGGGGGGGCGATATTTCGAGGAAAATGTGTGAAGGAGCCTGGAGCGCGAGCGGTGGAAGACTGCAGAGTGGGGGTGGAAGGCCATGTTAGGAGAGGTGGATATTGTATTTTGAATCCAAGGGTCGCAAGGGGTTTTTTTGAGTGGTACTTGGAGAAAACGATCTACGGTAATTATGATTAGTGTGGGTGTGGGGGGGCGCCAGAAGCTAAGTATGTGATACAAGTGGATGTACGAATAGGGGAGTGTTAGAAAGTATGAGTTGTACAGCACGTGAAGCACTTGACGGGTGTGAACGACCCATCAGTTTTATGGTTAGGAGTGGAACGAGTTTGGTGATTCTAGGGACCTTGTACAATAAAGGAGTGTGTAGTGTAGTTAATGCTCTTGAGCGGGGTTATAATAACAAGAAGTTATAGGCGCTGATGAAATAAAAGGAGGGGAGAGAGAGATATATTTTGGATAAGGTGGGACCAAATGGAATTGGGAAAGGCGCCCTTTTCACGGACAAGCTTCACGTTAACTGTTTTACAATCCCACTATGCTGAGAGTGGCAAAAAGAGTGTCTGCTTACCTGTGGCGCAGGATCAGCCGAAAATTTTTTGGTGTCGCGCAAGTGCGGACTGTAGAACAAGACTGGAGGAAGTGAGGATTGGTAGGAGTGGTTTAGAGGAGAGTGAAGTAATCTCTTCTATTCAAGTGAAAGTGGTTAAATTGGGAGTGAAAGCCCCAAATTAGAAAAGATTTGGTTAGCGTGGTTCGGTTTTTATTAATTGATAATTTCTGGGGAAGGAAAAAATCGACTAGCTATGACGGATGCATTGCTGTAGTGTGGTAAGAGACCATACCGGTGGGTGCATTGGACGAATATAGGTCATGACGAAAATGTAAAGTTTCCGATATTGTAGCTTTGTTTAAAACGGGGATGTACTGAGTGAAAATGTGCATGATGGATAAACATTAACATCTTCATACCAATATTTGCATGTGAGATCTGACGCACTTTTCGTTTGTAATTAAACTGGGTTTGCTGGTAAACTTGCCGAATGACAAATTATTGGAAAGCAAGCCAAGGGAAGAGAGTACATGCGTGCCGGTGTATGTATAGACAGGGAAGGCGTGAAAGTACTAGAGATTTATTATGGCTGTTGGAGATGAGATGTACTGTTTTGGCTTCTTCTGGGGGGTGGGGGGTGTCACGTTAGGTCAGACAATAAGATATTGTGGGGGGTCAGATTGGATGTGGGCAGAGGGTGTCCATATGACAGTTATTTAGAGAGATGGTTGTGGGTCAAGGAAGCGAAGATCAGGGGGTTAGATGGTGATGATATATAATAAAGGGAAAGAAAAAATCATCATGTGGTAATCTCCTGAAGAAATATTTGGAAATGAATAACAGCAAGGAGGTGGAGGAAGAGGATCGACACTTGTGTGGACGGCTTATCCAGTCGCCATGTAGGGGAAGAAGAGGGAAAAAGGAACCACTTTGCATCATTTGAATATCGAAAAGATGCAGTGATGGAGGTGTAGTGCCTTCTGTTGAGACAGCGAGGCACAGATGATAAAATCATTACAGGGGCGGAAATTAACATAAAGGGACTTGGCAGAAAAGGAGAGGAGAGAAGTAGCATGTGTACAGGTTCTATAATGGGAGATCATGTGCAGGGAGGTGTTAACTGGGGAGACCGGATGTGTGACCCGAGTGGGCATACAAGGATCGGTCTATTTGGGAGGAAATGATATTAATACGTGTGAAGAGGAGGGGCCTCGGGTCGGTACAGGGCGGGCGTGTAGGCTGTATGGAATCACGGGGCATAATCGGAGGTTCCGTTTTTGGTCGTGGAGGAGGAGAAGAGCTTATGAAGAAGGGAGGATAGACTGAGATCGTGGTGTTGAAGGAGGAAGGAATTTGGATTTCACGGGGACAGTTGAAGTCTCTCATATAGGGTCCGGGGTGAGTTTGTACTCTGTAAGGAATGGGGGGGCCTCTCTTGGTGAGGAACATAGGACTGCTGGTATAAGATTAGCAGGTAGACGGTGGAAGAAAGAAATTCTATTACAGAATGACGAGGGTGTGATCACCGGATATGGCGCGGGGTGGTAGGAGACACATGTGGGGGTTGGATCGATTTGGGCTGTTTGTGTAGCGCAGACTAAATAAAGTGGCTAAATAGTTCTCAAAACTGGGTGGTATCTGAGGGTAATGATGTGAAACTATCAGATTCCGGGTAAAGGGGTTGGGCCAGAGTTAGGGGGACCGGATTATGCTAAGATGTTACTGTTATGTGAGTGATATAGGAGGGGGGACTCCCGGTCTGGCTAAAGGGTTAGGGCGTAGGCTTGCAACATTTGGGTTGGTAAGAGGATTAGAGGACATTTAGATATAGATTGGGCTGATGAGGATGGTTTTCAATTGATGGTGGAGAACGCTCCCAGTACACGAGTCGGATTATGACGTGTGGCAAGCGGTGTTTGGTTTTTGGTCCACAGTCGGTACAACTAGGTAGACCTGAGTGCCGACCCTTGATTGTTGGATCTGGGTGTGAAGCCGCCAAGGTGGGGCAGGAGGAGGGGTGTAGGGGGCTGTAGTGGATTGGTTTAACCTTGGTGGGGGTCCCAATACAATGGGGCGATGATATAGTAGCAGCAGTGTAATTGATGATGGCGGTGGGGTGGTTAATTTGATGGGATGCCAGGGGGTGTGTGGGGTCAGTTCGCGTGGAGAATCTCTAGTCGTATGAGTGGCAGGGTGGTGTGAACTTTAGTGGAGTGTGTATAAATGAGTAGAGGAAGGGCGTAAATCGCTTTTGGGAAGGAGGTAGTAGGAAAGGTATAATGCGTCCGCCTGACTTGTTATGAGCGTAGAGGTAATTTATTGGACTGCGGTCAGAGCGAGTCCCACGACGTTCGAGAGGGGCAGGGTAGCCAGTGTTCTAGTCTGCGCGGTGGTCCCATTGATAGCTGTTATGTTCTGTGACGGACGTATTAGACTGGGCATTGTGTTATAGTCCTTAAGCGGTGTTACGATGAGATGTGGTAAGGAAGTCATGGCAGTACAAGGGCGGGGGCGAGGTGGATTTGATTTGAGTGCGAGGTGTACCGGTCATGGGTGTGAGGGAAATTGAGAACATGTGTTTTATGGGGTATGTGTATGTGAATCCATAATTGGAAGAATTGTGAAGGACCTTCGGGAACGGGCGGAGGGATGCATTAGATGTCTTGAATGCACGTTGTTATAGCAGGACAGACGGAGGCGATCAGGGGTGGGTTGGGGGGGGGGGGGAGCGCATTCTATCGGCTTAGTGAGATTATGTAAATTTAATGAGGGTCAAGTTTGGCTTGGATTTAAGTAAAGGAAGAACAGGGGGGGGGGGGTGGGGGGAGGGGGGGGAGGTGTGGTTTTACGGTGGGGGGGGGGGGGGCGTCTTGATGGCGCTGAAGTTCAGGGCATTAGCTGGGACAAGACAAGAGGTTAGGTGTCCACGTGGCCCAATTCGCGTAACGAAATATGTAGTGTCACGACGGGAGTGGGAATATGGCAAGGTCCAACGACAGCCAGTAACCACAGGGGCGACGAAAGGGGGGTTGGTGCCTCTAACAGTACAATAGATGGAGCGGGCCGGTAATTAGCGGGGGGACACTGTGGGAGACAGAAAAAAAGAAACAATACTTCTGAGTTCCTTACGCGACATGTGATGAACACGGAAAGTATTACGATCAATTATCTTATCACATGATGTCCATGAGGTTTTCTAGATGGATGAGGAGACGTCAGTGACTAGGGGCATTGGGTTAAAAATGGGTTGGGGGTGTTGGGGTGCCTAACAGACGGTGACGTTCATGCCGAACGTGGTGTGTAGAGGTGGGAAGCTGTCCTTTTGGTGGGGGAGAATCCAAGTAGCCGGATTTCTAAGGGGTCCTAGAACCAGGGGAAAACATGAGCCAGTGTGGGAATGCAAACACCTGACGATAGTGTGACTTACAGGAGCAGACAGTCAATGAGGGGCACAGGGCCTAGGGGTGGGCCGTCGACGACAACGGTAGGCATCAAGTAGGAGGAGGTCAGCAAGATGAAACGGAGGAGTGTTAGATGTTCAGCAATAACTAATTTGGGTTCGGTATGGGAGTCGTGTTGGTGACCAGGTGTCTATTACTGTGAGGGTCGCCATCGGGCCTGTCCCCTGCCACATCGGCATGTTTTTTTGACCGGGTAGAGTGTATAATGTACGTTTTTTGTTGTTTTAAGAAGTGTTTTTTTTTAACTAGCGGGCGGGGCCGGTATGGAGGGGAACATAAGATCTCCTGGGAATAGGTGTTGCGCGAAAGGGATGGTGGGGATGTCTGACGGCGCCGCTGAGATTTCAGTCCGGTTTCTTTGGGGGAGTGGGCATTTAAAGCGAATTGGCTACTTTTGTGAGAGGTGCCTGCCGATTGAGGTTTTGCGCATTTGTGACAACCTGTCCAGGAGGACGTTCTTGTCGGTCTGACTATGTTGTGTTAGCATGGTGCCGGGTTCCGTGATAGATAGACTTGGTGTATTTATTGTGTACTTAGGAGTTTTCGGGGACATAGAGTTATTCAGTGTTTTGTGTATCGATTTGGGTTTTCGGGTTAACTATTGGTCGTGTCCAGGTCAGGACTCTGTATAAGCTAGTGCAAGTTTTTGTAATTAATTTATATTATTGTTAAAAAGTTTGATGGGGTGGTTGATGTTGCCGTTTAGAGTGGTCCTGTTATGTTGTCATTGGGTTGGGCGTTTTGTTTTTGTAATGTTAGTTTTTTGTGTTGTGTTGTAACTTTTGCATATTTTTTGGGGAGTGTGTTTTTTGTTCAAGTCTTTTTGACCCGTGTTTGGGTTTCCGTGGTGACACTGGTGGGGGGGGGGGGTTGGGGGTTTGGGGGGTAAATGTGTCCATTTTTAATTTTGATTTTGGGGTCATGTTATCGGTCGTTGAACATTTTATTTGTGGAAAACCCTTTAGGGGGCATGGATGGTTTTGTTTGTACTCATTTTTTTATTATATACCTGGGGGGGGTGGGGGGGAGGATTAATTACAATAATACACTTGTAATTTGGTTGGGGGGGGTTTAATTTAATTTTTTCTGACATGTTTTTTTTTATATGGGACATTTGGGTGGGGGAGGGGGGTGATAGTGGGGGGGGGGGGGGGGGGGGGGGGGGGGGGGGGGGGGGGGGGGGGGGGCAAATAATGATATAATATATAGTTATATTGACCAATATAAATATAATCTTATAGGGTCACTGGGTGGTTTGGGTTTTATTTAGATTTGAGTGGGATGGGGTAGGTTGATGTGGGTAGGGGGGGCGGTTGGTTTAATATGTTGTTGGTTGCGGTTAGTACGTGTGCGAGAGGTTGTGGTGTTGGTTACATGGGGTTGCAATAGTGAGGGGGTACTAGGAGGTGGTGGAAGGGGGCCAACATTTCTGGTGTATGGGGGGGTAGGTCGTGTGTCGGGGAGGGGGTGGAGGGGGGTTGAATATATCATAACTAAATGGGGATATAGTGTGGTTCGTTTGAGGGTTGGTGGGTGAGTATTTGGGGTTATGACAAAAAATGGGATATTCGGGTATGAACTTATACTTGGAAGAGCTGTTTGGTTTGTTTTGTGTGTTTATGTTAGTTTTGAATATTTCCTAATGTTGATTTAAGTGGGGGGGGTGTACTTTGAAAACTACTATTGATTAGTTTTAATCATTAATTACCAATATATTAACTTATTTATTAACCAGTTTTATTTTCCAAAAATGCTTATTACTTCGTATTTAGGGGGGACCCGACCAATGGGTCCCCACCCCCCCCAAAACAATCTCACAAACAATATGTGTTGAAAATCTCTCAAGCCACCTTCGGGTAAGTATTTGCTTGAGGCATAACTGAGAAACATAAAGCAGAAAAATCCAGAGGACCCAAAAGGCTCGGTCACCTAGACATAACCCACCAGGGGGACTTATCTTGGCACGTCCAAACCCCACAGCAAACCCCCACAACCTGGAACAACCCACTCATTAGGGGGGAGGCGACTTAATACCTGTTAAATAACCTGGGACCAACTAGAGGATGACAACATTTTAGCATATTCACCATCAAACATAAAATACAAACAAAAGCGGATCTAAATCCAAATCCCACATCCTACTCCGACCTCCTACAAACACATGAACCATCAGAATCTGTTGTCGCGTCATGTAAAATTGCCATACACCCCTTTATTATCCTTCACTTACAATTCCTGATGCAAACCCCAATAACAAATAACAAAATGGATCCGAACATATCCAGCACAAACCCCTTAACATGGGGTACAACTGGGTATTTTCCCACACTCCAACCCACCAACCCACCCCCCGAGCCCCCTATTCATCGTACCTGTCAACCAATGAGTAACATTACCCATCCTATAACCCCAATCATGGGTGGTGTGCCACAAGGAGGTCATATGTACGTCCCTTTAACTCCAAATAGAACTTCTTTGGTTGGACTCAAAACATAACGGCTTATCCAAATGCTGACCCATGCAAAAGCTAACTCATCTCTCACCCCCATGCTTTTTCACAATGTATCAACTTATATCTTCTACTAATAACTCCTGTAGAGGTAAACACACACTGGATCAAAGGATACCACCCGTAAGTTGTAGTAACCATGGACTTTTTCCTGATTCGTCAACTAAAAACACCTATACATAGTGTGATTCATATTCGAACATACGGCAATCACCATATAATAAACGGGTTGAACAATACATAATATTTCTTATACTTAATCATCACCCTAACTTAGTGCTTCGATCTTACTACTACGGGGATACAGGGTAATACTACCTAATAACTCCGGTTAGGTTAACTCTAGCCCCCCTAAACACCACGTACAAACTAGTGTAAGTTGTCACTACCACCATCACTCCGTCAGATACCAACAAAAATAAGGTACCAAATATCTTACGAGTATATTGTTCAAATTGTCTTCAAACAAAAAATCTTCCACTCACCAACATCCGAATGCACCAGCCATAACCAACGTCCTCATTAAATATGAGACGCTCTAAACTGTAAGCGTCAATAATCACTTATGAGTAGACGCATAATAAGATACCTCTTCTACATCACCCAGTGTACTTATTTCACCTAAGTACCTTAACCTCGCAAAGAAATCACAATGTTAACTGCCCTCGGCCGCCCGGCACCCATAAATACATGATATACCAACAAATAAAAATGAGTGTCCCAACAGAGGCTAGCGATGCACGAGAGATAGAAAATATTTCACCTCAAACCAAACAAAACCCACAATACTCCAGTCGCACATGACATTAACACTATTATACGCGGTAGAATCACAAATACTCTCAATAATAATGGATAAAGTGGAATTATCAGTGGTTAATAATACATTTTGGGCTTCGAGACAACTAGGTAATTTCTCGTAAATAGGTTTTCACTAGATTAATTTTCTAACAAGTTATACATAGGGGCGTATTTTATATTTCGGAGGATCTTTTTCAATTCACACGAAGGGGGCTAATACAGTTTGTCGGGCAGTGAGGATACTGACATAATATTACTGAACCCCCTTCATAATACAGCTCAGGCAGTCCCACTTGTGTAACAAATAATACAACCACAGGTCACTTATTCCAATGCTGCATTGTTGCTGCTGCTTATGTATTAATTATATAATGTGGCAAATAGTTTGCCAACAATGCATTAATCTATTTTTTTCAGAAGGCGAAAGAATAACAGTGCTTAGAATGTGCTGCGGGACATATTATTTACCACAGGTAGGGTCTTGCAGTCAACGATGGGAACAGGCTTACCTTAATCTTTTTAACAGGGGATTTCAGTTTTGAATGGGAGGATCCGTCGTCATCCTCAGTATGCTTAGAGGGGGGATTTTCAGGGATCTCCACGGGGACAGGTCGATTGGTGATACGTCAGTTGCTCGCTGGTACATCTCCCTAGATGTGGAGGACACAGGGAGAATATGTACGCTTGCATGACATTTGGTGGAACTATTTGGAGTTTTACCCCACCAGCTATTATGTTCATATTAGAACACCCTTTTTGTTCACAGGGGAATGTAAAAGTATGTATGCTAAAAAAGCTATATACGGCTGATCTGATGGTCTGGTCGATATTACACGGTAGTAAAGGGATTTGTTTACCTTCCAGATGAGATCATAGAATGGGGTAGAAACACATAAAGGAAAAAAAACAATCAACCTATAGCAACGTGGAAAGGCCGCGCGTGACGACTTAGAGCGCAGGGTAGACGTCAAACTCATGGAGGGAAAAAGTTCACCGGGTGATAAATCTAAAATTGGATGCAGGACAACTAAGGAGGGAAATTTGTTAGGGTCAATTCACCACCTAATGACAGGGGGACAAAATTGGGGGCAACCAAACAAATAAACGGAGGGGGTAAATTCTTTTAATAAACAAAATTTTTATAGATCTAGGTTATGATTGAACTGTTGACAATCTACCGATTTCCTCAGGTAACTAATAACAAACAAAACATTGGTTTGTTTATTTTAAAAATGACCCATTTATTGAATTAGGATGTGTTTTAAATGACCAAAATAAAAAAAAAAATGAAAAGTAACAAAAAATCAAAATGTTTGGGGGGGTGGGGGGGGGGGGGGGGTCGGGGGGGGGGGGTGTGGGTCCCGTATACTTTTAAGGAAGACGGTTAACATTTCTTTTCAAACATACAGGGCATTGGGCACTCACATTGTGCTGGAACATAATGGGATATATACTCGAACAGGACTCACGATCTCGGGAAGTTTTACATGTCTTCATTCTTTTGGGCCAAGGGATCAGTGTCAAGAGATAATATTTTCGCAGTATGTTACGTTTCCTGTAACTACATTTTTGCAAGCAAGTTGGAAAAAGCACGTGGAGCTTTTCCAACTCGGAGGACTTTTGCTATTCAGGGTCTTGCGGATTCTCAGTAAAGGACCGTTCTTTGACATCGTTAGGCAATAAAGATATTATGGGTCCAGATGCTATTTACCCCATTCGGCCTTAGAGGGGACTCATAGAGTTCGTACCTTAGTTACGTGCATTGACTTTAGTGCACCACGATGGCCATGGCCAGGGAAGTGAACAGCTTACATTCCCATATTTAAAACCCTACCACCTATGACCCCACAGGGATGTTAAGCCTGGATGCCCTACTAGCACTGACATCGTCTCATCTTTTCTATGAATGATGGGTTTTCGCCTATGGAACAACTTTGTATCAGGGGGGGGGTGGGACCATGGGGTCCCACACAGTTTCATATTCTGACCCAACCATATGTGAAGGGAAGTCATGAAAAACATTGGCTAACATTGAAATAGGGAATTGATTTAAGTAGTTATTTATCATCCGTAGCATGGCGGGAGTAAATGGGTTTTAGCGGGGTTGAAATAAGACTTAACCGTACACGGGGTTAAACACCTACTTACTACGAAAAGGTTACTGCTAAGGGCACACCCACCCTCATGGACTGGGATTGGGACGGTGGACCAAGGACCCTAGCTGCAGTATGTTGCTTGATGGGGGAGGTCTTATTTGGCTTATCGGGGAGGGGGTAACCGGGGTGGAACATGAACAAACAATGGCTTGCTTCTCTCCCTTTTGGAATTATAGAGTTTTTTTGGTGCTCCCCAGGCAGAGGGATGTCCTAATCGCTGACTAACTTTAAAAAGACTTGGATTTAATTTCTGGGTGACGCGGACGATGAACTCAGGGACAACTCAGTGGTCATGCTTCTAAGCGTGAGTTATGTGTCTTTACATCTTAGGATCAGCAAAAAGAACATTTTATTGGAGGGGTCTAGGGTGCCAGGTTGGCAACGGGAGCGTTAACCGCTTCTGAGGCTGGGGGGGGGGCCCTGCCAAAACAAAGCTAAGAGGCTCGATCTCTATATACAAAAAAATAGGGTCAACCGGGGGGTGAGCGGGACGATTTACGCCAATGTATTTCCCATGGCGATGAGGCCGTAGAGATGTGCGATATACGTAGTGGGGTATCCCTTCATCACAATAACACACGTAAATTATTGATATCTTGGAATTGGGGTCCTTTACAAAAGGTATCATTGAATCTAAAACTTTTTGGTTCCGACGTTTGGGAATTACGTCTTTAGATTAGGTCAAAGGGGACATCCAAAATGATGGTCTAATATTTCATATTTTAACATGCTTCAAGGGTGCAATTTTTCCATACACGGGTCCCTGAACTGAGTTCATACAGGGTCAATTTTTCATGGGTCATGAACTACCGATGGACAAAACAACACAGTATCTACTTGTATATTATTCCAACTTATCTGGGTCATCACACGGAAGAAGTGATTCTTCTTTTCTTTTTCCTGAGAGGTGTACAGATGTACCGTTTACCGGTACCCAGTACAGTAGTTCAACCTACCTGAATCTTGGGGGCGGGATGTAACCAAAACTCTTCAACGGTTTGTTCCAGGGGACACGCAAACAAAAACAGCGTCTACAGATTGATTGGCTAACATCTATTACAATCTTATCCAGATGTGCGTGTTAGACTGGACCCCAGGGAACGTCCCGGGGTCTCGCCCACATCGGCTATACAAGGTAGTCATTTGGGGGGGGGCACATTTTTACTCTCAATTGGGGGATGATACACCTATTCCGTGTACATTTCCCTATTCGGGTTCCTTTACAGTATTTCCTAGCTTAAAACTATCCGGGGCACTTTGGAAGGCTTGATAGCATGATGTTTGTCTCATGGGATTAAGTGGGGATCATGTGAGTGACTAGTAACCTGTGCGTCCCATTCTCCTGGGTATCTCCAATTAGTGATTGTCCCGGAAACAAGAACAGGAAAGGGGGACCCATACTCAAAAACAAATTCCAGGAACTATGTGTTGGATTATAGAAAATTTAAATGCTAAGGGGGGGCGGGTATAGTTGTAGGGGGGACCAGCGGGCGTAAACCACGATCCCACTTTATCGACGGAACCGGGGGATTACTGCCCCCCCCCCCACTGGGACGTCTATCCCAACGCAAACACCTGATATCTTAGTTAGATAGGGACTTTTAACTAAAAGGGTTGATTGGACAGGGGATAACATTGACAGCGAATAAAAGGCAAATTGACCCGCGGAGGGTGGGTAAGTTCTGGGACAGGGTACTACAGGGAGCTCGACCGCATTTTTTCACTCCCCACAAGGTGTCTTATTTACCAGTGGAAATGTGATGGCCTTTTGGGCTTGTTTTAATGCGCCGGGCCCCAGCTACCTTTCATTTCGCCTGATGCGGGTGACAAATTTTTATCCAGGTAGTACGACCCGCAGTGGGACGGTTTTTTATTACATTAAATATTGGACGGACGATATTATGCTTGTTTTAGTTCCGTCGTTTGAGGAACATGTTTTCGGGACTTAGATATGTTTTTTTCGACACTCCTAATGGGGGGGAATTATCATCTAACTGCTTGCTATAAAACCTTTTAACAAAGGTGCAGAACGCGTGTTATTAATGAGGGATAACCTTTTTTGGGGAACCTAGATGCAGTTAGGACTCGGGGATGATATCTCTATCTCGAACTGTTACTAGTTACAGTCTCAAAAAAAATCTAAAAAAACATAGCCAGTTCCTCAGGACGAAGAAAGAAGAATGGAAAACAGGGTGCGTCAGGGGAGGTTTGTTTTTAGGACTTGTTCAATATTACATAGTTAGTTTTACAGTACACAAACCTGTCGGTCATTCCATCCCCAACGGGCTGGATTGATTGGTCCCTCAATGTGGTTAAAAAAGTGAGAAAGAAACATCGGACATGTCCGGTTGAAGGTGGTGGACCAGTGTTTTGGTACTGGTCAGGTGAGACTAGGGGTGCAATGGGAAACTGAGGATTCATAAGCAGGCCAAGCACATAAATTAGTAAATGAAGGAGTTCTGTTGGGTTCTTCGTGGCATGAACCTCAATACTTTTAATAGGCACTTTTCCCGATGGTTTCCAAAAAGATTTTTCTAGGACAAAAACAGATGCATAGTAACTACGGGGCATTTCATTGGTTTGCAATTGCCCCCTGCTCAGAACGAACCCATGATTGTTTGCGTGGATCTACATCCCTAGCCTTATTATAATATTTCAAGTGGGAAAACGCTTATTAAAAAGGCCGGCCAGGAAGGAAAATCAGATACTGAAAGACACAGAAAGTTATTGTCACAAAGTATTTCCACCAGGGGGCGGGGGACCAAGGTAGACTTTTATCAGTTTGATAATGGGGGCAAGCAATAACTAAAACTTGGAATCAAGGTTTTTGCTTTTTGCTTGGGTGCTACCCATCACCCGATTTTAACATACAATACGGGGGACCAACGTTGCTGTAGCAATCTTTTGCGTCGATCTAACAACCAAGGAATAGCCGCACAAAAAAATTACTCGCAGGATCAGATATGCACAATCCATTCCTACAGCCATCTTGGGAATTCTCCATTGAACAACCCTTATTTTTCATTCCCTGGCCCACTAGAAAAAATTATTGTGGCGGCCTATCGGCGGATGCGTTGTCACCGTTCACGTAATCCTATTTGGGGGACGAGTCATGAGTCCATACAACATGACATTCCTAACAAAAATCATGGGCACATGTCAATAATCACTACAACAATACTAAACTAGCTTAGACCGACACAATCAAGTATCTATTAAGGGGGAAAAGACTAAAGTAGGCCTTTGCCTTTCAATTTAGGAAACATTTTTAATAAACAGAATACTAAATGGTCATCACAGAAAGTAGGAACTATTTGAACTGACAAGTGACCCAGGTCATACAAGAATTGGGGGAATCATTGAAACGTTCGTCTAACGGGGGGGGGTCCATATATCTGACAATATTCCCCCCATAATTATTCGTTGAAACAATCAGTAAAAACAACACATTCTATAAAATGGACGACAAAGTCGAAAAAAGTTTATTCAATCCTTTCTGTTGCACTGTTATTCTTGGATAGCTGGGATAAAATGGTATGAGGTATTTCTTTTTCACGTAAGGGCGGGTTCAGACAAGGTTTTGAGATGACCAGTTTTTGCCTAAAAAAGAAAATTCGAACAAACAGGATCAAACTATACGGGGGAATGGGGGGGATAATGATTTCTATCTTCCTTAGCTCACTATATTCCTTTCGTGCCCTAATTAGATTAGAGTCTTCGGTTCATTAGTTCAAATTAGTTTTGGTTCTTTTTTCACAAATACAGATTGGTGATCTATGTTAGGTGTAATCTGGACTGAAATGTAAAGATAACACAAAAATTTAGAGAAAAACAACGATAGTTAAACACTAAGGAAATAAAAAGAAAAAGGTGGAAATTATCTTTGGCTGGAAAAGATCATTATTAAGATTTCACACCCTAGTATTTCCTTTTATTATTTTTCCAATTACGTTTTTTTTTTTAGACCTATTAGTTTTTAGGTTTAGTTTTAAAATTTATGTTATTTGTTAGTTTTCACTAACAACTCGGCATAACCCGTGAGTGTTCAGTTAAAAATCTAAATTAATAGGTCATAAACTATACAATTTCCTTTATTGTTCTTACTCCAACTATAGAATTGTGTACTTTTTACTTCTCAAATACAAAAAGTCGTCGGTTACCATTCAGGGGAGCTAAACCTTGCTTATATTTTGTACTTGTCATTAGAATCAGTAATCTTATGTACTGGTTATTTTGTGTTGGTATTTTGTTTAAATAAGTCAATTAATTTTATCTGACTTCCTAAATTGGGAATAATCATTCTTTTATACATAATTCACAAAACACAGTGGGGGTGGGACATACTTTAATTTGAATTTTCTATCATTCACTATTAAAAAACATTGGGGAAAACAAAAAAAAATACACATTAGTTATATAATTTGACTATACAGAATAAAATGTTCATAATATTGATAATAATGTGATTTAATTGTTAGATGAAACTAATGGGACAAAAATTAGTACCTAGTAATGGGAATGGGGACCGCGGACCAAGCGGTTCAACTCCCACCAGCTGATCGTCGTGCACACCTCCTCTTCCCCCCCCTCACCGTTCCGGCTCCCTCTCACCGCAACCCTGCCAGAAAACCGAACAAAAACGAGGCCCTATAGGAAGGTCCGCAACGGGTAGATAACTATGAACCGAAAAAAATCTACCGATTTTTTTTTTTCAAACCCGGCGGGTCACAACAACAGTCTGGGTATAGCCTCTAGCCTTTATAGGGCAGACAAACATAGAAATCCCACCAGGAAACACGTTCACTGCGTTGAACCCACCTTTAAGTGGCTACCTATAAAAAAAAAGTCTATAAAAGAATATTATAGGCAGTCGGGGGTAGGAGGGATATAATCAAAAAGTTGTTACAGTATATTGGTCTATGGATTATTTTTTTGTTATAAGATCCTGAAATTAATGGGGCGCGAGCACAGGGTTGATTCGACGATTCGCGGTTTTCATGTGACGGTGGGTACGCAAGGGGGGGGGTCGTAGTGTAAAACACCTGTGTCTAAAACAAAAAGAAACAATAGCGCGGTGGTGATGTCCTGACAGGCGGGGGTAGACACAAAAAAAAAAAAAAAAAACAACTGCGTCTATACTCTAGCGCGGCTATTAGGGATCAAAGTTGTGAAAGAAGAAACAGGGGGTCGCGGGGGGTAGAGATAGTGGGTTTCAGTTAACCGCATATATATATATGGGGGGGGGGGGGCAAGAGCGTTTTCCTTTAAACCTTCTCTTTTCAATTCATGGGACTGATAGTGGCCATTTAGGTAAGTTGCATCTTGGTTACATCACACCTCAGTCTCATATCCTCCGACCTAACGATCCCGTTGCATACTATTCTATTCTCGTTTCTTAAATCTGCAGGACGCGGACTTATTGAAAACAAAACCAAATTACACCTAAAACGACTACAAACCCACACCCATAGGAGAAAGATCAAGCGGGTGCGGTCCTGTGCGTTTATAGGGCAAACCAGTAACACCTAAAAACACAAACCGTCACCCTGACCGGCTTCATGGTGAAGCGAGTTCCCCCCTGTGGCAGCCGCTTTGCAAATAAAAGAGAGAGAACAAAATAGTTTCTTTGGGGGTGACAGGAGCGAGGATTCGCTAAGAACTAGGAGCAACATTGAGAGAAGAAATAGCGGAAAATTATGGTGTAAAGGATTAGAAAACAAATGACAAGCGATTCGAATGAAGAAAAGGGCGTAGAAGTTAAAGAGACCCTGGATTGCATGCCAAGGCTTTTCCCGACCCAGGCTTTTGAATTTCTTCCTGCACAGAAGAACAAAACGCCCCGCGTTAGTAATCCAGAATTAAAGAGTGAGAGGATTTTTAATAAAGAAGATGACCAGGTTATGGTCTCCCCCTTCCTCCTCTCTTCGTTCCCCCCCCCTCCCTGTCAACTCTTTATGAATCCCCCCCACTGTATCTTCTATCCCCCTTTTCTAGAGTTCCATAAAATCCCCAGTTCCCCGTTCCTTTCCTCTCTGATTTTCCTTTCTTCCTGCCCAGGAATTACGACAAGACCAAAAGAAAAAAGTTCATTCAGCAGAAAATTGCGCGTACAAAAAACAGGACCAGGATCAGAAAATGAAAAGAAAAAACACACAAAAAAGGGACACAGGAAAATGTCCTCAACAAAAGTGGGGCAACAAAATGCGAAAGAAGAAACAGAAATGCACAAAAAGAAACAGGACATCTGTTCACGAGTACCCGAAAGGGGAAATTGAAAAACCAAAACGGGATTTAGGAATCAAGGATTTTTCGAACAAAAACTATGAAAACCCCGGTTTAAGAGAAGACTCAGTTTTTTCTTTCTTTTTAATTGCCCATCAAACATCAAAAACCAGTCACACCGATTTAGACCAGGTTTCTTTTTAGTTCTTCTTTTCCCCTCTCTACCCTTTCCTCCCCTTCCTTCTCACCTTTCTTCCTGCACAGGGAGGAAAACATTGAGCCAAAAGGAGGGAAAACAAAAAAAAAGAAAAAAAAAAACACAAAAATACAAAAAAAAAATAAAAAAAAAAAAAAAAGATACGGAGAAAAATCATCAATGTTGAAGCAGCAAGATAAAGATAGATTTTAGCTCAATACCCCGATTTAGGTTCGAGAGATGTGAGAGTGGCTAACCCCAGGTTTTTCTTTCCTTTTGCCTGCATCGCAGGTATTTACCTATGCTATAATGGTACTTTGTGTAGAGAGGAAGGAGACCAGGTGTTGTCTGCACGAGGAATCGGGTCGCCGCTTTAGAGGGTAGACTGAGAAGAGAACCCCGGAGGGAAAGTGTCGTGCACAGGAACCCGCTGGGTGTAAAAAGCTCTGACCACGTCTAGGGTCTGTCCCTGCTTAGGTCTAAGTTCACATAAAGAACGCTGGTATAGGAAGAAGCACAGAGATTTGGGAAGTCCTGTATCCATGAGTCTTGCGCATGGAACCCCCCTGCTTTAGACCATCTTTTTTCGTCTTTCCTTTGTTCTCTTCTGCACAGTGAACACGTCTTCCGTAGACCACTGTTTTTCTTTTATATTCCACCCACCCTAAGCATAGAACCCGAGTTATACAGTATTTGAAACCAAGTATTCGTTTAACTTCTTACTGTACAGGAAACCCGCTTTTAGAACCAGCGTTTTCTGTACAGGAAACCCGATTTAGACCAGGTTTTCCCTTCCCTCCCTGAACAGGAGGAAACCCGCTGTAGATGTTGCAGCAGGATTTCCTCCTACAGGCAAGGAAAAACCAATTCTTTTTTTGAGTACCCCAGGTATTGCATGGTTCAGGAAAACCCCTTGGTAGAAGGTCAACCCTTCTTTTAGCACCCACCCACGTTTCCGTGTGACACAGGGAGGGAGAAAGAAGAGAAGAGGATAAACCATTTCAGGTTTTCTCCCTCTCTTTACAGAACACGAAAGGAACGTTGATTGCGTCTTTAGACCTAGTAGTTTTTGTTCTCTCCCGCTTGGTAGTTTGGAACCACTCACTGTAGACCAAAGCCAGGGTGTTTGTACTCCAGAGTACAGGAAAAAACCATAATAATACCCAACCACTATTTAATAGGCAACCCACCAAAAACACCCGATTTCCTCCGTTAATAATATTGGCGAAAATACCCACCCTATAAAAAACCTTAATTTAATCCCCCGTAGCCTAATCGTTCCGCCCTTTTTCTCGACCAGTTTAAGCATAAAATTGTTTTTATTCTTTTTCAATTTATCCCTAGCTTTAAATACTACTTCATCACCACTTTACACTATCAATTTTATTTTAGACTATTTCCATGTGGCTTCTATAGGGCTTTATTTTTTTATCTGTAGGGTTAACATAACCCCCGCTTTAAATGAGGACCTTAATAGAAAGGTATTCTAGTCTGTATAGGAAACTTACCCGGACAAGAACCCGCTTTAAAGAAATAGACCCATTTTATATTATTTATATCACATACCTATACCTTTTACATTATACAACACTCTAAAAAATTGACTTATTACACTCCTTGAACATAATAACAACAAAAATTTTCACACAACAATTTCTAACACCTCACCTCACACAAATTCATATTGATCAAACCCAAAAACACAAAGTATACATTATAAACCACAACACATCAAAAAACAATTAACTAATATACAAATCATAAATTAATTAAAATAACCCAACTAAAAACCCCACTATTACCCCCGCAACTTAAACAAATAAACAAAACCAAACCATACCAGAACAAAAAAAAAACAATAACACAAAACTCTACGAACCAACCACCTTAAACGGCTAAAACACCAACCCCAGCCCAACCACCGCAACTACCCAAAACAACCTAACCAACACCCCAAAGAACAAAAAAAAATAAAAATAACCATTCACCCCCCAACCAACCACAAACAACACAACAACACCACCCAAAACCTCCCCCCACTTCAAAATCAAAAACCCAACAAGACCACCAAAAAACACCAAAAATTGAAGAACCACCCCCCCCCATGGAACCCCCCAGGAAATTACCATTTTTACTAAGTACAAGCAAATGGAATTCTGAGCGCGTTATTAAATTTGGAGGGACAGCAAAGATTAACACCCCCCAACAAAGTGCTGATTGCATAACCAGAATATATAACGACACAAAATGGATCGTCATCCAGCCAAACTAAACATTTCTAAAACATTTAAATATACCCCACTACTAACTTAAACCTTGACCTAAACCTTTCATCGTTTTCCAGTCACGTTGATAGTCACAGACTTGCAAACCATAAAATCATAGTATGCCTGAAAGATTTCAATGGGTACGGACAAGTATAAATGAATTCTTGTTGGAGAACCATTGACGGCATCTCCCAAAATGCTGACCCATCAATAGCAATAACTACGTATCCATTAAGTCCTTGTCTTTTACGAAGGTACACCTGAACGAGAACACTGTATGTTGAAATTTTAAGGAATTTAACCTGAAATCTCCCGAAC